>JAPYZI010002038.1:0-26550 GCA_030523105.1 Ophioninae sp. A BG-2022a | reverse complement strand
TGATAGCTGTAATTAGCGTTTAGTCGACTGCTCCGCGATAAAGCGGAACTGACGAACGGCGGAAATACTACTTCCCCGATCAAAGACGTTTCAACGATTAGTTGAATAATTGACCAGGAGCTCTTCCAGAGTACTTTAGTTATAATTATAACCGCACTGACAACGGGCAGAAATAATTCTGCTCTAATTTGTATCGTAGAATAAACCGAAATAATTAATATTAAGTTTTAGTTACACATTGCGAAGTCGACTCGCGCAAATGTTAATAATTATTTATTTATCCAGATTTTTGTCTCCAGCGATCTTTCAGCTTCAATCGATTTTTGACAATGGGCGTGAAGAATTCTGCTCTGATATAACAATATTAAATAAAAAAATAACGAACGTTGACGCAGAGCCGTCAGTTCGATTATTATTGTAACGAAGGTTTCGGGGAGATCCGCGAAACCGTCGAGTAACACGGATAAAGAAAAGAGGACCCGTTGGATCAAAGCGAATCCGGAATATGGTAGATACAAAGCTAAAAGTGAATTAAACGAAGGAAGGATCGGCATCGGCATCCAAGGATCGAAATAGAGCTTTCGATTGAAGATTCGAGTGGTGCCCTGCAGTACGTGATTACGAAATATCACGATCGGAGATTCCTCTATCTTTCTTCCTCGTTCTCTACCTGCCGTTGCTTATCAGGTCGCCTTGAGCACATCGTCGGAAGCACACGAGGCTTTCAGCCATGGAGAGCACCTAGGAGCGATGGCGCGACAGCGAGTCGAGTGCCGAGACTTATTTTCGAACCGGGAAAACGTACTTGCTCTTTGGCCTCCGTGACAGGGTTGTGTCTCGTGTCACTTTGCATATTGATGCGTACGACGACGTCGACTCTCTCGTGGCTCCATCTCCTAGCTTCGAAAATAACAGGGATGTCTATTCAATTGGATAAAAAGAACTGGGCTATCCAAAAGGACCAAGCTTTTTGAAAAAATACATTTTCAACACGAGCGATCTGACCTGGGGTCAAAGTATACTTCTACACTGAAACCTACTTTGGGACCACTGAAACCTAATCGAAGTCCATCCGAACGAAGTCCATTCGACCCAGGTGCGTCAAGCGGTACGCCATAATCTCGAAAAACCCTGCATTCGTAGGATTATTTGATGTTACGGGGAAAACCGGATGCGGTAGGTTTAAATCGACCTCGGATTCGGTTTCAGCGACCCCGGAAACATACAGAAAATGTACCCGGACCCCGGAGATTAGATTTTGTTTTTTTTTTGTTTTTATGGGCCTGGCTAATAACAATAAGAGCACGAGAAGGAGGATAAAAAAGGCAACAACCGCAATGTGCTTTATTTCGAATTGGAACGAGACTCGGTATTCCGGGCTGAAGTACCCTCGAATGTAGTGCACCCGCGTTAATGCAATTACCCCCCTTCCGGTATACTAATTACATTAACACTGCCGCTGTAATTGGAGGAATACCAATTTCCCGAATACCCCGCGAAGAATTAAAATTGGCAAACCGAGCGAAAATGTAATCGAGCTTTGACCCTATCGACGTTCCATAAGTGAATATCAAACAGGAAATAAATAAAAAATAACAGCGGATACATTTTTATCGAATAAATCGTGCCTAATCGAAGCCGGTATTGCAGGGCGGACTGGCAAATATCCCCGTATCTCCAAAACGGCTCTTCGGAATCCAACAAAATTTAACCAGATCTTACAAAATTCACGGACGAACATTCGTATTCCCAAAAATTTGTCAAATTCATGAAAAGCCCAATAAACTCGTTTACCACGCTCCCGATGGGAATTCTAAAAAATAGATTCCTGAGAATTCGAAGGGTCGAAAAATTCCAAAAAAATAGACAATCATTCCAGAGTGCGTCTCTTCATTTTTCAGAAGGAAAATTGAACCTGGGGGAGCGCGGATGTCGTCCAGGTATGGAAAAGACAATTTTGAGAGGTGGATCGGGTAGACGGTGGGACGGACGAAGGGGGCAAGGAAGAGAAACACTTTGGCGAAGCGAAGAGTCGCGGGCTGCGACATTGAGCCGTCCAACTCGTACTACCGGTGATGCCGGTTCAGGGTGTGCCTCTATTGGCTGTGCAAGGAGGTGATACTTGTAGCGCTTCTGTTGGGTGATGGTGGGACGGTGCTCGAGACCCGGCGACCTTTTCCACCGTGTTATCGGTTATACTACCTCTATGGGTGTCTCCCTCTCTGTTTCTCGAAGCACTTTGCATATTGATGTACCGGTCGGGGGGGTGCCGAGCATCGAGAAAGACCGAGGGACTACGATACACGGGCACCTTCGGTTTTCTCGATGCACGCGCCATTGCCTTCACTCCGGGTACCTTATCACCCAACCTCTTCTAGTTGACTTTATCCCCAACCATCCCCCGATCCCCGACCCTTTTCTCTCCACCGTTTCTTTCCCTTGACGCTTCCGGTGGTCTCCGCGGGTCTGCGTAAACTCCGGTCTCGGAAAAAAAGACACGAAAACGCAGGATCGATTCCTCGTATTTATCTTTTTACCGATCCGGGTATTAGGACGACGAAATCTCGATTTTATGAACGACCGATGCGTCCTATGGTCCATTTGCAATTTTTTTTTTGATGAAAAATTCCGATAAAGAATTGAGCTGATATCGTTAAAGCTGTTGCTCCATGGAAAATCGTTGATGCTCCCGCTCGGTTCGTAGGATCGCACTTATCGTTTGGAAAAGTGCCAATATCGTCATATTTAATGTCAATTATTATTTAAACTGGTAAATAAATATTCCCAAGTGTAAATTTAATTTTAAATCCAATATTATCAAGCTATTTTATGATTTATAAGGCTAGAGGTGAAAACGATTGATCTTATTTTTTATGAAATCGTCGATTCTCAATTATTATTATCAGGGATTTCCTACGAATTATTTTTATCTTCATACAATTTTGGAAAAAGCGATAAAAAATGATTGAAAAATTGAAAAATCATCGAGCAAAAATTGGTCGAGCGTTAATTTTGGTTGGATCGCGATGACGGGAGAATCGAAAGAATCGCCGATTCAGGAAACGAGTCGAACCAATTATGAGCGAAAGTCGAGGAGGTAGGCGTTTCGGTTGGCCAGTGTCGGAGGGAGGAAAAGGTGTTTGTTCAGCGAGGTTCTCGGAGCGTGACGAGAAGGACCGGTCGTTAAAACAGGAGGGTCGAGGAGGAGAACGAAAGCTCCGGGAGGTGGAGGCGTATGCCGAGGCTAATAACGCGTGACGTACGTAGTATATATCCGAAGCGTTGTAACCAGAGGTGACGTTGACGCGCCTCGTATATACCTCTATATCCGTAAGAACGTTTATAGAGCTCGCGAGTACTCTCCGTGTGGAAGTTGCCACGAGTCGCGCGAAAGCATCCGAGCGAGGATGAACACCGCTTCGGTCGAGGCCTTTCGAAGGTCACTCCTTTGTGCAAAGGTAACGTCAAACTCGGAAAAAAAAGAAAACGCTCGAAGGGTAGAGAGAAGCTTCGAGCACCCGGGCACGCGCCGATCTCAACCGGGTCGCTTGAATTTTTATAAAATTGATACTTTTTTTTCAAAGGCCAAGGTGTACCGTCATTAAGAATTTCATGTTTCATTTGATTTTGTTCGGTCGATTTTCGAAATATTGAATTTCTATTTTCAATCGTCGTCCAAATCTCATTCGAGAATCATCAAACTTCAAATTTTCACGATCAGCTCCTGATCAAACCCAAAAAACCCCTTAAAAATCCTCAAAACCCACGCGCCACTCCGAAGAAGAAAAACCTTTCGTCGCTCCGTCAAAATTCCACAAGAAAGAAGAAAAAGAAAGGTAAATCCGTTTTACCGAGGACGCGAGCGAACTCGGTCCGTGTACTTTCGAAATCAAGGGCGCGAGGCTCCCTCGTCGAAAAAGCCCCCGGTGCTTTCGGGAGCTTATTTAAAACATGGAACAATGAAGGATAACGCGGGTATTGTCCGCTCCGGTGGTAGTTAAAACTTGTCTCGTAATTACTCTCGTTTAGAAGGTTGCTGGAGTACGTCCGTGTAACGCCCCCGAAACCCCCGGCCCACTCCCCCACGGTCCAACGGACCGAACTTGCCCCGGTGTTTCGTCCCTTCGCGGATTCTCCATTTTCCACTGCCTCCCGTGTTGCCCCCCCGGCCGCAACCCCCGTGGGGTTTGCCACGCGTTGACTTCCGGCTGGGTCGATGCCCCCCCCGACCAAGCCCTGGTCCAACAGCCGTACTCGGAGCTTCCGTTACCTTCTCCACCTTCTCTCATCCTTGTTTCGTCCTCGTATGAGAACGCTAGTACTCGTAGACTCGGGAGTTGGGGCGTTGGGGCGTCGAAGGTTTGGGAACGGATCGAAGAGCCGATGGTTCGCACCTTTTCTCATCTTTGTTTCGTCCTTGTACGAGAATTCTAGTACCCTCAGAGGTGGGGGTTCGGGACTGGGGGGCGTCGGGGGTTCATGGTTCGTTCGGGTTACCGGTCGTTTCGAGTTGGACGATGGACTCGGAGATTGGCACTTGAGGCTCTGGGGTCGTTTTAGGGCTGGGGGGGTCCTCGGGCTTCTATTTGGGTTTGTTCGGGGGTTTTCGGGGGCATTGGGGATTTCTGGGGCAACTTGGGGCTTCACTGGGGCATTGGGTGCTTCGGTGGGAAAATTCAGGATTCCGGTGGTAGGAAACTGCGGAAACTGTTTACGGGTGTGTTCTCCCTCGCGCTCGCTTCATCACGATCCATTAGTGCTTCGGATCTAACCGAGCCACCTATCTCATAATTATCTCGCCCGGAAAACTTGTCCCGGAAAATCGAGCCTCGAGCTTTTGTTAATTCACAATTGTGGCACCCTTGAGGACTCGACGCTACCAAGGATAACTTACGAAACGGGCTTTTTCGTTTCGTCATAATCAGGAAGTTGGCGGGTGCACTCGCGAGCTTCGGGGATTAAATTCTTTTCAATTTCTCGACCCTGATGACGAGCAACGCGTTCTATCCCAGAGGTAGCATTTTTTCGAGTTTGTCTCTTCATCGGGTCGTCGGAATCGATGGAGATTCGTGGAGCTGCGAGTTTAATCGTTTATCAATGTGTTTTTTTTTGTCATTTAATGAACCTGGGGGCTAAATAACGTTCCAAAATGGAGGAACCCTTTTTGATAAAACCCAAGAAAAATATGTAAAATATCCATTCAGCGAACGAAAAAAACGTTGAATGAAAATTCGAAATTCCTCCCGGGTCCTCGTACTCGAAGAAACGGAGAGGGCGCGAGTATAAACGCGAGGTAATTCGAGAACGACCAAGGCCAAAAGTTAATTCACCTACCGGCTATTGTTCCGAGCTCTGAGTTCTTTTATTTCACCCCGTCCGTTCCCCGGCACCAGGGTTGCGTCAGCCTTGTTCCTTTTTCGAGTCTAATTACGTAAATTTTTTAAGCACGCGAAAGCTCAGTTTCTTTCGCTCATTTTTACATCCGCCATTTTTTCCCCCTTTTTTCTGTTTTATATATACATTTTTTTCTCGTTTTTTTTCCTTCGGTCTCGCACGCGTAATTATTTCAGCAAATATAACGAAGCTCGCATGGGCTTGGAAAAAAGGACAAAAAATCAAAATGAGCTTTTTTCGCCCTTCCGGTTAGGTGGGAAAAGAAACGCACCGGAAGTTAATTAAATCGGAGATTTTCTCTCGTGGACGCAAAAAGATTGGTATAATTAATTGCATTTACTCGACGGGGGTTTGGGGGATGGGGGGGGGGGGGGGGCTCCGGAGTCGTTGGGGTCATTCGTGAGATTTTGAACGAGTCATCGTTACTTATGAATGATGAAAGAACACCGGGTTAATCTCGTCGACCGTAATAAAGCTTCCCAGTAGCTAATGTCACGTAACGGATGATATCACTTTATTCGTGCCATAATTACTTTCATTCGTGTCGCGTTGATCTCCCTTTTCATCTTTCTCTCTCTCTCTCTCTCTTTTTCTCTCCTCCTCCCGCTTTATCGGTTTTTTAAATATTTCTCGATGATTCAGTTACCAACGAATCGTTCAAACAAATTGATCATTAATTTATATATTGAACCGTCATTTTTCAAAGTTTCAAGTATTTTTCCGATTTTTCAATATTGCTCCGGTGCCCGAAAAAATCGACGTATTTCCAGCTCGCGTCGCTGCACGGAGAAATGGTTTCCAATGCCACGATTATTTTACGAGGCGAACAAAACAATCCGCGAAACAGAACTCCCGTACGTTTCCGTTGTGACCTTTTTTATTTTTTTATTTCTTTGTTTTAATACGCGAGTTCGTTTGCGCGGAGGCATCGTTCGATCAGTCGTTTTCGCTGCCCCCTCGTTTTTCGTATTCATCGAACCGCTCGGTTGTGAATTATTCGTTCGAGAGCAACGAAGAGTGGGCGCTTAGCGGCCGTTCGACGCTCCCGTCCGGTCAGCGAATTCGCGGCTTCGATCGAAACTCGTTTTTCTTTTTTCTTGCATCTTCGAATGCTCGTCGATACGCTATGAGAATCTTGCGTTCGCGTTTCGTGGAAACTTATTTTCCAACGGGCCATTCGTCACTTCGGAATTATTTGGATAATTGTCGTTTGGGAATTAAAGTGGAGAGTTCCGGGCTTTTCCAGCTCCTCGGTTGCGGGAATTTAAGCGCACAGTTGTGAGCTTTTCCGCTCGGTCGATGTAACCTCCGCGACACCAAACACGGTAAATTTTTCTCGATCGGTCCGAGTCACGCAGCCACGATAAAACGATCTTCTCCGAAGCTATCTCTTTCTTTCCGGACGTGACTTTTCCAAACTCTCGACTCGATTCCTCAACAATGGACCGAGAGGGCTGTAAGCTCATCGACGATCGCACAAAAGATTCGCGATTCTTTCCATTCGATACGGGCGATAATAACGCAACGAATAAACGAATAAACGGACGAACCAGAGACCGGGAAAAAGAAAGAGAACGGCACTGTGCTCGCGACGATGAGCTTTTCCGGCTTCGGGCTGTTCGGGTTCCCCGCGCGGTATCATTGGATCCCCGAAAAAAATGAACGTCGAAAAAAGAAAATCAGGAACGAAAGAAACAAAAATGGAGCGCCAAAGATTTACGAGTAAATAAAAGGCGAGCCACCGGTTTTATCGTTCGGGCAAGGGGGCTGTTTCGTTTAAACGAAAAACAGACGTAAAACCACCACCCGGAATCGCCGTGCCTCTATCTCTCCCGGAAAATAATCTTTTCCCTTGACAAGCCTGCGCGGGGTCAACGCGCCGGACCAAAAGTCATAAAGAGCAACGGGGCTTTACGAAGAATTCATACAACAGAAACGTTTCGTATCGCAGGAATTTCGTGCGGGAATTCATACGTCGGGGGAAAAAGAGGTTTTTTTTTTCACTCCGGCTCTTTGATACCGAATAACGAAAAATGTCCGGTTCGAAAGGAAAAAAATGGACGAATGATTCGAAAGCTCTCGAAAGTTCGATACGAAGTCGCGCGATAATACGAATGCCCAGGGATGACGAACCAACGCTGGGATCGGTTTCCCGGTCTCCTTCGTTATCAATGAGACGACAACTAAAACTACATCCCCGGAGGTCAAACGGGACTCCGTCCATAGTCCATTAACAGCGAGGGCGAGTTTCAGAGGTTGTACCTTACTCCTGTAATACATATCGCTTATGTATAACCGGGAACGATAGGGTGGCGAAACTCGGATGTCATCAACAACCGCGGGTGTATCGCGTTGCGAAAACCGAATATCCGTACGGGCCGATGCGCGTAACCCGATACCCACGAATTGCGCGTCAGGGGGCGGAGAAACCTCGAAAACTGCATTATCGGCCCGAGTCGGTGGGAAAGGTATTAAGAAAATTGTTGTCACGAATGGAAGATATTTTTTGGAAAAATGTTCGTCCGTGAGCTCGGCATCGGCCGGCAAAGTTTCATGAAATTTGGAAGCGCCGTTTAGAAAATACGCGATTGTTCATCGTCCGGTTCCGTCTTACCGACAATCGTCGAATTTCCTTTTAAACGGAGTACGGAAAAACGGAGAACGGCGGAGGGGCGGGTTAACGCGAGATTTGCGTTCTACAACGATAGCGCGAACGATCGAACAAAGGGATCGGGCAGGAAATAAAAAAAAGGCTCGCGAGGATGGCAAAAATGCGAAACAAACGAGGCGGAAAGTAGAATCGAGGTCGAGAGCGACGCGAAAAACGAAGAAATAACGAGACGTCCGGTAAAGGTGGCTATAAAAGTTGGAGAAAATCTCGGTGTACAACAGACCGGGCCAGTCTCCGACACGGCTCATCGTTTATACGGGTTTTGTGAACCCGCGTCACACTGTATCGCGCAGCTCTGTTCTTTCTTCCGTCCGACCATACGTCGCAACGTTACTCTTTCCCGATCTCTCTACGAATGGTCCGATAAAACGAACGAAAAGTGAAGACAGAGGTGGGTGGAGGGGGCTCGACCGAAGAGCGCAAATTTTCATTTCCCTTGGTCCGCGACCATCGATTTCCCATACCACGAAACATTCCGCTGCTCTATCAACCCCCTCCCGCTCGACTGTTTCTATTTTTCTATCCTCGGTCCTGTTCTCGCGCAGCTTCCGGTTTGGAAGGCCTTCGATCCTCGTCTCGAGCTCCTTCCCGCTTTTCCACCGTCCCGACATCCCACCACCTTTCGGTATCCACGGTGTCTACGGAAGGTCGAAACTTTACGAGAAACGATCAAGCTGGTTGTTAAATTCCGCGAGGAAGCTCCGAGAGATTCCAGCCGGTTGATTCTCGCTTCGAAGATTCGCCGATTTCGCGTGTCACGCCACGATGAATCGGACCAAACGGAGGCTGCATTTTTTGTATTCCTTTATTACCATCCGATGGTAATCCGATATATTTATTTTCGATCGTTCAAAGAAAATTTAACGATCGTCCGGTCGTTTGTAAATTTGACACGGCCCGATGAAGTATCATTGAATCGTGAAGAGCCGTTTAGAAATACCGCGGGTATTGGTCGGACCGTTCCGTCTCAACGACCGAGAGAAGCGGGCCACCGCTGCTTCTTAAGGAAGACCCTCGATAGCCGGAAGGTCCGGAAACCGCGGGTGCTCGTGTTTATTCCTCGCGATGTCTCGCGCCTTCTTTCGCGGGATGGAAAATTGGCCCATCCGTTTCTCGTCGTTGCAGGAGACTCTCTCCGGTTTCAAGAAAGTACCAAACCGGGATATCGTAACGCGGGCGACTCGCACCGGTATACAGAGTTCGGATTGCCGGCGAAGGCTGCGTTGAATAAATGTATTTCGAGAGCACTTTCGGCGTGCCGCGCAAGCTACTTTCCCCGTAGATTTTCATCTCTCTTCTGTCTTTCCCGCTACCTCTCTCGCTCTTTTCCTCCCCCTCGGTTGGACCTCTTTTCCCTCTTTTTTTCGATCTTTCTCGCTCTTATTCAACGTTGCCGCAGCTCCATCCGGCACGTCCGTTTCCTTCTTGCGATCGTTTCTTCCACCCCCTGCCTCCTCCGCCTCTGCCGTTCTACCGTTCGCGCATCTCTCGAGCTTTACACTTTTTCGCGTACCAGTGGTAAGAGTCAGCGTTCAACGAGGCGAAGAGAGACAACGCGGGGGATGAAGCGATATCGCGCCGGGGTAGAAAAGGTAAACCCCCTTACCAACCCGAGAGGTATCCATTCGCGAGCGCTCTTTCGATTTCCATATTCGCCTCAACTTCTATCCAAGCTCTACTGATTCCCTCTTCTCGGCCATTGTTGCCTCGTAAATTAATCGACGAAAGTCGCGTCATGATTTTTCGCCCTCTTGGCGAAGTTTCGCCTCTTTCGGCCCGAACTAAACTCGAACGAACCCAAATCTCGGTTCTTTTATTAAACGAATCAATAAAAAGTTGCGAAATACCTAAATAATAAAAAAATCGAAAGACGGCGGCCTTCATCGATGCGAAATGTTTCGTTTGGGTTGTAAAAAAAGGCGTTTGTTCGCCGAGGCTGTCTCGCAGAGCCAATTTGACCGGCAGTTATCGTTGACGTAAATCAAAGGGGTTAACAAGGCGGGCGTCGGTTATCATCCGTTCACTTTATTTGGGAGTGTTTCGTAACGCGGTCGGGGTATCGTCAACGATCGATCATTTCGCCACCTCGCCCTCGTACGAGGACCAGCTATGTCCGGTACGTTTACAATTGATTAATGAAGCGAGCGTTATCACGATCCTCATTTGTTTTACCCCGTGGTAACTCTCGCCCTTTCACGCTGGAGCCCCGTCGAAACGCTTGTTCACCGCCGCGTTCGTTTTTTCCCCCACTTCTTTGGTTCCTATCGTTTCTCAGACTTTCCTGAAACTGTGGATAAGCGTCAGCGTTTTTTTTTTTCGCCGGAAGGCACGGGGAAATTGGACAAAACGGGTCGAATTTTGATCCAATGGCCGCAACGAGTCTCAGGAGGATACACGGAGACCCGTGGAATCGCGTTGAATTTTTTTGCCTTGATTACAGAGGGTCGCAAGAGGGCACGCGGCATCCGGCGATAACTTCTGAACCACCGGTCGCGCGATTACAGGATTTGGCACGAGTGTACAGGGGACCTGTTGCAATCGCGACAAAGCGGTCACCCATCCGAGTATCGTCTCTGGGCTCGTAGGGACTTCCAACCGTGAAAAACGCGAACAACGCGTTCACGGTCGTATCTCGGATAATTTCGATTCAAGGTGAACCGCGTCCGAATAAAATGGTGGCTGAACGACAAAAGTTTTTCTAGCCGGGTGCGACAAAAGTGCTGAAACCCCGTTGTCTCTCGCTCCCGACAAAGAAGACCGCCGACTGAAAGATCAAAGAGTTTCGTTTTTTTTTATTTCCTTTTATTTTTCATTTCCCCTCCGGATCTCCCGCATATTTTCTAGTCTCGCGTGGAACGGGAGTGGAAAGAGCAGCTACTGGGTTATCGTGCCACTCGTGGGCACTCGACAGTGTCCCTTGATGCTCGAACCGGAATGCAACCGTCAATTATGATCGCGAACGCGTGTCGAGCATCCTGTATTATTATTATTTCATATTTTTTATTCTCCTCCTCTTTTTAATGAGAGACACGCGTTGGTCGCTCGAATAAACGGCTCCGGAATGTTCATCGTTACGGTTGGCTCGGCTCGACTTTCGAAAAATGAAAATACCATTCATTCTGGATTTTGCGAAAAAAAAATTAACGAAACGAAAAAACATTTTTAAAAACATTTGCAGAAACGAGTGAAAGAAATTCCTAGTAATAAAAAAGATCGCTCGAAAATGTAACTGTTTGGGTTTGTTTGGATAATTCCGACAAAGCTGAAATTATTATTATGTTTGTTCAAGTGGTTGGATTTGCACGAGGAATATGTGCGGTTTTGATGTACATCAGAAATTAAGTAACTCTCCGTGAAAAAGCGAAGCAAATTTTATCGGTACGTAATATTACGAATTATATATTGACGGATAAAGTATGCAACATGGGATTATGTATGGAACAGTACATCGGGTAAACGGTCTATACGGCTTTGCTGGCAGATGCGTGCAGAAATTGAATTAATAACGCGTTCGTTTTCGTCCGTCGGCTCCGTTTACAGGGACGCTGTATTTTAATAATAATTGATAAATGCACATTGAACTTTGCATTGAAAGATATGAATTGAAATAATTGAAAAATAACAATCCAAATAATTGGCCCTTTTTAAACGAACCGGTCGTCACCCTAAAACCCAGAAATTCGAAAATTACCTGAATTTCGAGAGAGCCTTAACGAACCTCGAGGGATTATCGATCGTCGGTAATGCTCGAGCGGTTAACCGTTTCGCTCGACGATTTCGCTTCGTTTGCTGGCCATTTGGAACGGGCGAGGGGCGCCTCTTTCCACCAAACTTTTTAGTAGTCAGGAAAAAAAACAAAAACAAAAAAAAAGGTTGTAGTTTGCAAAGCGGAGCAACATCTGGGCGCGATACGTCGAGCCCGAAACCATTAATTCAATCTCGATATTCGATAACTCCGGGCCGCCCTTCCACCCTCGAGATTCGAGCCCTTGAGCGCAGGCTTTCCTCGTCTGTATGCGAAACGAATAAATTGATGCACCGGCCAGATACAGTCTCTCGTATTTTGCGATAAGTGCCAACAAAAAATCAGTAATAATAATAAATAATAAAAAATAAATAATAATCATTAAATAATAAAAATAATGTTAACGAATATTTGAAAATAACAATAATAAACTGTTAATAATAATAATAATAATAATAATAATAATAATAAATATTTTGTAAAAATAAAAGGATGAGAATCGAACCGGGTGAAAAGGGAAGGGAGGTTGGGGGTGTAAATCTCGAGAGTGCACTTCTTCGCGGTCCTACGCTTCTACCTTTTACCATCATTTTTTAAAATCCTCTCCGTTCCACGCTCACGCTATGACCCTTCCAGTGAAACGGGCTCCATACGGTTTTTTCTTTTTTTTCGAATTCTTTTTTCGGGGTAAAAAGAATTCGAACGTCCGGAGGGAAAACGCGTCGTTAGCGTTTTATCGAAACGGATTCAAGTTGGTCGTCACGCGGGGGAGGCGTGTGCGCGCGTATGGGTGCGCAATGTTCGGTCAGCGCCGGAAGCTTCCGATTCTCGAGCTTGTCCTTTTTTCATCCTCGAGTACCCCCCATTATCGAGTGATTTATTAACGATGGGAAAGGATAATCGAGGAAATACGTTGAGGGTCGTTCTTCTCTCTCTCTCTCTTATTTCGTAATTATCGTTATCATCATTATTTCAATAGTTCGATATTATTATTAACAACCTATTTTTGCGTTTTATGGATTCTCCGCTTTTGTTTGCAAAAAAACTACATTGACTCGGTGACAAACTGCATTAACAAAATACATTAAAAATAATAATAGTATTACAAAAATAATAACAAAACGTAAAAATAATAAAAAAATCACACACAAATATAACCAAAGAGATAAAAAAAAAATCCAAAGAGAAAGGGACAGCGAGAACTCTCTACCAGGGTTGGTGCGATTCGGTGAAAGCTGAACGGTCGAGTTGAAGTTTTGGTTCACTCGCCTCGTATCCTCCCCCAAAAGTTTTCTCGAACCTCTTCTTCCTGCGCCTCGTTTTCTCGCTGGTCCATTCGACCGGTTTGGTTCTCGGGAGGCTTCCGGTTGGCCGGTCGTTTGTTTGACGCGGTGGCCGGGGTGCGCAAGATCGGGAAACATTTGGCTGAGGGATCAAACGATCCGGAGTTGTTTCTCAGGCCAAAACAAGAAGAAGGGGTCGAAGAAAGGCGAATAAAAGAAAAGCGAAGGTCGGAATCCTATGGTGGAATCCGCTCGGCGAGCTTCGCTCAATGGTGATTGGAAGGAGCCACGAAAAGGAAATAAGACGAACGAGAAGGAACTCCTCGATGTGTACGGTACACACCGTCGCGTAGTCCACGTCCTATCGGACAAAATCCACCCTTCTTCCATCCTGGCGGACATCAACCCGCGAGCAATTTCGTTAAACCACCGGCACGTACTCGACCGATCTCTACCGGGGTTTTCCTCTTCCTCGAGACTCATCTCCGTCCCCCTTGGTTCATCCTCCTTCCTAGGGCTTGCGGTAGGAAGGAATACCTATGGGGCTCCGCTCTCGTCGAGGAACATTTTTCCACGCCCTTGCGATTCTTCGATCTCTCCTTCTCGAGCCTATCACGTTTCGGTCGTTTCTCCGGCGTGTTTCGGACCCTGTCTTTCTTATGACGCATCGGCGCGCGGCGTCCGTCGGGAATGGACGACCGGACGCGTCGGCTCGCTCGACTCGACTCCGGATACCCTGTAAAACCGGAAATTCAATTGGGACCCTCGTTCGGTACCGATGTACGACTATCTTCGATCAGGAATAATCCAGGCCCCTCTTTTGGGATCCCTCGCCGTCTCGTGACTCTCCAATTAACAAATATGGGTTCTGCTTTAAACAGAATTTCGAGTCGGCTCTCCGATGAGCATTTTCCGATGACGGATGGGTCGAAGGTTCTCCATCGAGGGACTCGTCGATCGACGGAATCGATCCGGCTTTTCGATTCGCGGCGATTTCCGGTTGGAGCAACAATAATACGAATAAACGCGGGGAGCAACAGAGGCAAAGAGAGGAGGGGTTAGGATCGCGAGTAGAAACAAAAGGGACGGTTGGTCGGCGTTACGGGTGGCGATAGGGAACGGATGGTGCGTCAGTCGCAAAAGGCGGATCCGGGGGTGATCCGGCGGTAACGCGTATACGGTTGTGGGCTCGGAAGTCGGTGATGCGCCGCGAGATTAACGGGGGGCCGAGGCCGGCTACGCAACGGCTGTACGCGTCCCGATAATATCCATATTCAATGGGCGCCGATGGTTTATGCCGATGAGCTTTTCATGAAACGGCGCAACGCCCGTGAGATGAAAGAGAGAGGTACCGGGCGCGCTACCTCCCCATGAAAGTGACCGGATGGGGACGTACGCGAGCCGCATTGATCGTAATTGAATGACGCTTGGCGAATGATATTACCGAATCGAGATTGCCAATGGGGACGAATGGGGCTCGCGATACCCTGCGCGTTGTTCCCTCCGCCCCTCTCTCTCTCTCTCTCTCTCTCTCTCTCTACAATGTTTTTTCAAACGTTACATTAATTATTATTTATTATTACTTCGTTAACCATGATTTATTATTTATATTAATTAATCATTATTCATTTTCTTAAAACTTCTTCAGCATTATTATTATTATTATCGCTGTTATAATCCCAATAATAATGACAATAATAAATATGCGAAATATACATATGGCACACCATCGAAACGATTATTCGTCGAATGACGAAGAATGCAATAAATAAGCACGTAAAATAGGTAAGGGTTGGGAGAAAAAAAAACAAAAAAAATTGACAGGAAGAGAATCGGAGCAGGTAAGCTCCCTTTTCAATTTAGCGCGCCGTACTCCGGATCCTGAAGAGCCTGATTTCAGGCTTTCGACTCTTTTTTAATTACTCTCGTATTTCTCCCGGTGGGATCCGCGAGTGTGCACGAGTGAGTTTATTGCCAGGGAATTTAATTTCAGATTTGCCCATTTCCATTGGCCATTAAGTGCCAAAACCTAGCGGCCCCCCGCCCCCTTAAGACTCTTAAGGGAAGGGGCTCAAGGGGGAGCAAAAAAAGGAGATTATTCGACCCAGCTGTACAACAAATCCAAAAATTTGCACCACTCGCGTAATAGTATTTATTCGTGGATTTCGATTTCGACGAAGGAAAGCACGTTTTAATCGGGAGGGATCCCTTTGTTGATATCGGTCCGCGCGTATTCGAGAGAGTTTTACACAATAATCCTGATTAAATCGGTTTATTCACAAGCGAATTTACCAACCGAGGCATTTCCGGATGTTTTTTTTTTTTCGTTTTTTCCTCTTTTTTTCATTAAACTTTTTGTCTTTTTTTCGGCGTTGCGAAATATCTTCAACGTTACGGCACTCGAATTGCCACGAATTCCATATCGATTCCACGTTGCGTCGCCTCCAGCCGTTTTTTTTTTGTCAATTTTGACACAGGAATTTTTTTTTTTCATTGTTTATTGGATAGGAAATTCTCCATCGATTACAAAAATCCGACGAACGGATAGCAACGTTCCTTTAATTTTTGGGATTTTTGTCGAGGAATTTACGAAAGGAAGGAAATTTGGAATATTCCCTCGAAGGTTTTTTTTCCACGAGGTATAAAAAATAAAAATATGTTCGTTTGGTTTCATAGTTGAATTTTTTATTTTTTCCGTGGCGTAGAAAAAAAAAATGGAGGAACGAAAGATAATTCGGAATACCAATTTGACGACTCGATAACCCATCAATGTTATTTTTCTGATTGCAGGTGAGTAGGCGAATTATTCGACGAAGGGCTTCTCCGATTATCGACTCAGGTGCGTCTCAACTTTCGTTTCGTTCCGAAAATTGGCTTAAAACGAAAAAAAAACGTATGTAAAACAGAAACAAATGCTCATTATTATTACAAATAATTATTATAATCTAAAAAATACATATATTATTAAAGCGAATAAATAATAATAACGATGATTACTATTACGAAGCAACAAATCGTTAATAACGGCCATTGGGCGGCCTTAATTTCCTCGGCGAAAAATCAATTATAAAGCACAGGCTTCGTACGTATGCGCGTAACGCATCCTGGCTCGGGTGTGCGCGGATATGGAAAAGCGTACATTTCCGAACGTGTACGAAGCCTGAATAGTACCGGTCCTGCGCCGACTCGCAAATCCAACCGAGCGAACGTTAACCGGGGTGTATAGTTTCCGCGCGGTCGTACGGAGGCTTCCCTTACCCAAAATCGTCCAGTGTACAGCATCCAACACCCACGTAACTCGTCTACGCGTCAATTACATTTTTTACTATTTTTTTCATCCGTTTGAATAATTTATCAACACGCCCTTGAAACTGGAAGGTCGAGGGTCAATTTATTGGGTCGATCGTTTTTGACGGTATTATTTTTTAATTTATAACGGATACGAATAAATGAAATATTTTTTGTTTACGTTTCGTTCAAGGGGGTGCGAGAAACAAAAAAAAAAAAAAACAAAAGGAAATTGTGAAAAAGAGAGAGGGAGAGAAAGAGAGCCGGGTGTAGACACCGGAGTCCCCACCGCCCCTCGGTAACAACCTTTTTTTCATCCTCCTAGCCCGGAATTTTTCCGACATTATTTCCTTCGAGCGCCAGCGAAGCGTTTCCCGCGCCAGCAGGTTTTCCGTCTGCCCTGCACGAGCTTACGCTCCGCCCTCCTTTTTTTCCACCCCCCGCGTCTTCGCTTTTCACTCGGTCTTCGACCAAAGCGGAGATTCGGGTCAGTCGTACTCTCCTCGCTCCTCAACCGTCCGTTCCCTCGTCTCGCCCTCCGCCTCGGCCCCTCCGTCCCCCTTAATCCTTAACTCCGTAGCACTTCTCGGGGGCTTAAACCGCCGCCATCGTTATTCAACTATCCCCCGGAGCTTCGTCCAACGTTCGATCCTTCTTGCTCTCTCCGCCCTTAACGTTTCGACGCAATTAATTTCTCGGTTATGGGGAATCGGTGATTTCGGGTACGGGTATTGTCCTCGTAGTTGCTCGCTTCGTTCGCGGTAACAACGACGCGTCGGTTATTTGCGATTTTTCGTTTGTCGCTTTGTTCGCTAATTGCGAAGGAATTGATTAAACATAATAGTAATAATAATAATTCAATGATCGATTATTTTGGAGATCATTGGTAAATAATTCAGCGGTCGCTAACCGCTTTGGAAAATCTGGTGTTTGGATGCTTGAAATAAATATTGAACAAATATGTATATTGAAAAATTGAAAAAATATATACATATTTGTAAAAAAAATGTTGTTTCTTAACGTTTAAACCCGAAGGATGTTAAATTTCGAAAGGGGATACAACGATCGTTAATTTTTGATCGAACGGTCGAGTGGGAAGGACGATTCCGCAGGTATACCCGGTGTCCCCGGGCCCCGGAAACGGGCTTCGGAACTTTCGGTCTTGTTCGGTGCGGCGGCTAATTCGGTAGAGTCGGTCGTCTCGCGGGCAGCGGGATAAACGTTGCCAGGCTGCTGAAAATAGGGTTGCGCGAATGAACGGGGCTTTACGGGAGGAGGGAATTCGAGGGACGAGCTCGTGTCCCTCGTACTCTCGGTACAAAAGTATTATTCGGAAACAGTTTCAACAATGGCCTCCACGAGCGGCCATTTTATCCTTTATGTAAATTGATGCAAAACAGTGTGTATTACTCTTCCTGATTCAGAGGTGGCTTACCGGCTCACCGACGGAAGTACACGCGCGAAACACACGGAACGGTGATGCCTGGCGTAAACTTGCTCGCGTTACGAACACGTACGGGTGTACGCGTCCGTAATGAGGGGGGAACGGCCCGATCGATCGATCGATCGATCGATCGATCGATCGATCGCTCGATCGGTTCGTTTCTTTTAAATGAATGGATTAATCGACGGATCGATCGATCGGGGACAACGAGAAACACATTGACTCTTATTTGTAGAGAGATTTGGCCATTTCCCTAACGGTATTCATAATTAAACAACAATAAAAACGGTGACCCGGCCATTAGTCGCTGACCCCTAAATTTAATATCGCGATTCGTCGAGCTTGATCCGATCGAAACGAACTCCGAAACGAGAAGCCCTTTCGAGAGAAGCCCCGGCTCGAATTACCGCAGTCCCTCTGTATTTGTACAAAGCTCGGCTCCGGAAAAAAACATTTTGTGCCAAAAGTCCACCCGCATTTGCCATTTTTCACGTAGGATTTATCCACCTGTCGGTAACTACCGGAGCCTGATAAAGCGAATATGAACGGGATCCACCGACCGACTCGTACGCGATTGATTAAATATTTAACAAAGACCCCAATTCCAGTTCGCGTATGTACATCGGACACCGAATTCGAGGGACGCGTTCAACGAAATTCCGAAAACCGAGCGCATCAGCCAAAACGATTTTGCATCGAAAAATTTGGCTCCCCGCGATTCGATAATTCGCTATTTATAGTAGAACCCAGATTTGTTTTTCTTCTTTCGAATTTTCTAGTCAATTTTTCGTACTCGAATGAAACAGTTGTTTTTAATGAATATTTTCTTTATTTAATTATTCATACTTTTTATATTATTTGTCTAAAACGTTAATTTACTTAATTATTTTTGTCGCACAGTTCACAAAGCTTATTTGTACTGAAACCCTATATTTATGACTGGCAAGTAATAAATACAATTATTATAATCATAATCATCGTAATCTCTTTCCAAATTCTCTCTCTTGCCACGCGCGTAAATTTCAAACGCAAATAACATTCCACGTTACACGAACGGTGTTTAGAAGTTGGGGATGTATCGCCGCATCAAAATCTCGTGCGGTACCGGTCGAGTTTTCCTCTTTCGCTGGTCGCACTTGGACAATGTATACAAATTTATTTGCATGACAATACAGTACACAAGCGCAGTACCTGCCGTGCGGCTTATTTGAATATTACGTCGGTTATCAGGCTCGACATTTTTCGCCAACATTTTTCAAAATATTTTTCGACTTTATTTCACATTGAATTAATTGATCATTTTGATAAATATTCTGAATTAAAGCGCGCGCTTAATTATGGATAAAAAATTTTAAATAGTATTTCTCTATCGAATCGGACGAAACAAAACACGAATAATTAAGTAAAAAATATTGACCCAAACCCAAAAATCCAAAAAAACCAAACAACCGTGTTATTAAAAAACGAGAACCCAAACGAAATCAAACGATCGAAAGAATTCTCGGATATCCGGATCACCCGAAAATCCCCAGAAATATTAATATAAATAACACATAAAGTATTAATACGAAAGAGCGATGTATAACGATACATCGTCGATAAGAATGGGGTAGAAAAATGTACAGCCCCTACTGAATAATTCGGTCGGTGGGCCTTTCGAGGTCTCCGAGGTGAGCTCCTCTCGAGGACGCGACCGAACGTCCCGTGGAATCTTTCACCTTTCTCGACTGACGATTTTTCTTCCTCCCTTGTTTTTTTTGCCAGCTGAATATTTTTGGCCGTACGTCGGGCAGCTTTGTCCTCCCACAGGAGTATCGCCATTGGTTTTGTCGATTATGCCCCTCGAAAGGGCGCACAATTGCTCGGAAAGACTTTTCAACGTGTGTACGTAACGCCACCATCGTTCTTTTTTCACATTTTTTTTCTCTGGACCGTGTTTTGCAGCCCCTAAAAGACAGAGGGCCTGAAGAGAGTCACAAATTTATATATATACGGATAGGGGCAGGGAGGAGGTAAAAATAGAGGAGGGTTGTAGGTTGGAGAATACGTGGGCGTGTGTCCCTACAGTCCTCTGTATGCCGGTACGACGAGGAAATTGTGTTCCCGGGTAACGCGTGATTTATCGGGTTGTCCGCATTCTTCCTCTTTCTCCGTTTCTGGCTTTCGCCCCTTTCCTCGATTCTCATTTTTTTTTTCGGCTTTTCTCCACTCTCCGTGTCCGTGTCTCTTTTTTATCCCTCTCTTTCCATGCTTTTCACTGTTTTTTTCATTTGAATTAGCATTGCTATTATTATTTTTTATTTATTTTTACTACCTTTATCATTATTATTATTACTGTTCTTACCTTCATTGATTTAATTTCATTTGAAATACCTTTGTTCGATATCGGGTTATGAGTTTTTTGTTATCGCTATGATTATTATAATTGTTGTTATTTTATTTTATTTTATTTTATTGTTGGTTGTTTCTTTTTGTTCCTCGAGATCCACGTTTATCAGGTTTCGCGTACCGATGTTCACGAGGAAAAAATATGAAGCTCTCGTTATGAACTTTTATCCGTCGAGGGCCGGGTTAAATCGCGAGTAATCTGCTTTTTTTCCTTTTTTAGCCTCGAAACTCGAATCGCGGCTGCATTTCTCCCCCTCCCTCCCCGCTCTCTGGATTCTTTTCTCTCGCTCCCTTGCTCCCTTTATTTTCCTGGCTTTGTCCATTTCCACTTATGTACATCGTACTTCCATCCCCCTTCTTTCCGCAATATTGCAAAGCTCGAAACCTCCCAAGGAACGACGAGAAACGAATCTTCCTCCTCGCCCACCTTTTTTAAATTTATTTTTTTTTATTTCGAATGTACATCCCGAGGATATACAACCCCTATTGACTCCGGAACCTCGACGTTTCGTAAATTGACTCTGACTCGTCTTTTTTTTTCGTTTTTTTCTTGCTCCTCGAACGTACCGCTCGAACTTCTCGTTCCTCCTCAACCCCGGAACTCTCCTTTCTTCTTCTCGTACTCCTTGGAACCCCTCCGCTCTTGCTACCCTTTTTTTTCCAGTCACCCGAAATGCTCGCTCGACTCGTCCTCGCGATTTTTCAGTTGCGTTTGAGTTTACGATCCAACTTGCTCGTTGGCCTTGTTCCACTCGAGGCCAATTATGCTCTTTAATGAATTTTTTATTAATCGTTAGATTCGTCGACGTCGCAGGCTGGTTTGGGTTATCGAAGGTTTCCCGAACGTGTCGGGCAGCTTGGATGTTTCGTGGAGAGACCAAACATTGTTTGTCCATCGAATTGGACCTGATTCTTTTCCACGATTTGAACAATTTTTGTTGTTGTTGTATTTTTTTTTACTATCGAGCGCTTTATTTCCAATATCGAGAGGCTCAGATCCCCCCTGCTAGACGGTGAAATAAAATTCAGCTTTGCACACACGACCATGGGTAAGAGACTGAACTATTGTACACAGACGCGGTTTTTTTTTTTTTCTTTTACATAAAACGTACTTTGGTAGCGCCCCTCAAAGAGACATTGATATCAACCCCCTTTTAGCCAACCCTCGACCAACAATTTTTCGTCCTCCCGATGGATCGGGCGTTTCCATGAAACCTGACACATTTTCTATTCTCATCGCGTGCGACAAACGCCGAAAGACGAGAAAGACGAGAACGAGGTAAAAGCGAGGAGACGCGTCTTTCGAAACTTATAAAATCAGCGAGATCTTCCCGAAGGTAAAGCGAGGCTTTTCGCGATAAAAACGTATGCCGGGGATCCGGGCCGGATGAAAGGCACATGCTTAAGCTGTTGGACGAATCGACGAATAACGAATGCAATTTTTTAACGAAAGATTTTTTTTTTCGTCTTTGAAAACCGATTTCGAATGGAAAATCGATTGGCCAATTAGGAAGATTCTTTGGGTTTGTTTGGGTTAATTGGTCGATGACGGTAATTGAAAGATTGCTCAACAATATTCCGAATTGTTCAATGAAGCACGATCAGCTCGTAATTCACGACGCTTTCCTCAATTAATTCAACCAAGTTTTTTTTTTACATTTTTTTATTAAGGGGTCGACGAATTTATCGTCCGTAGGTATATATCCTCATCAACTCTGCTTCCCAGGGATCTCTGTTTACCGCGAAAATCCCGGAGACTCTTGGTTATTTTCCTTCTTCCTTCCTCACTTTCCCTCCTTCGCTGTCCTCTGTCCCCTTAAACCCCGAAAGAAAGAAAGCGCATTACTCGTCGCTTCGACGAAAGTTTTGGCCGGCTCTCAATCACAGCGGTAAGAGAAGTGAAAAGCCCTCGGCATGAGAAGTAATAAAGTGTCGTCAGGTCGAAACTAAGGTCGCGAGGTTTACCGAGCAGGGCCAGGAAGGAAGGAACGAACGGCCAAGGGGGAGGGGGGAGTTGAGCAAGGTGGAACGGGCTCGCGAACAGAAACGTAATATAATTGATCTCCGGTGGGCAATTTATGGTCCCTCAGTGACGATCCAAACTTTCCTCGAAAAGTTTCAAGAGAGACAAAAAAGACAAATTAAAAAAAATTCGCCCGTGTTGGAGTATTTTTCGGAACTTGGTAATTTTTCCAATTTCAATTACGAATTTCGAAGTCCAAACTCAATTATTTGACATCATATATACGTATCGGATAATATAATATATAATACATCAATTATTCAAAAATTAAATTTATAATATAAACTTTTAATTAACAGTCGTGATAAAAAAAAACGAGAAAGCTATTCGTTTGTTAAAAATAATTCAGATTATTTAACGGTTCGTTGATAACGGTAAAATATTTTTTTACCCGACGATCGTACGAGCATTTTTCGAGAATCGATGCAACGAGCACCAGCCCGAACGGTAGGCTAGCGTTTCGACGAGAAAGAAAGAAAAGCGATCGAGAGGGCCCAAACGAGCCCGCATATTTTCCGCTAAAATCGCAAAGTTTCCGCGGCGGAACGAAAAAAAGTAAAAAAGACGAAAAAAAGAACGAAAGTGCGGCCGAGCGTAACGCGAAAAATAAATACGAGAGGTTATAACCGGTCGGTGAATTCCGGTGTTCCGGAAAAAGTTTTCGGGGTTGATCAAGCGAGTCAGGTTTCGGCGAAGGTCTCGGCCAAGAATGTGCCGTATAATGAGAATAAGGGCGGTTATAAGCTGCCCGGCTAAGGAACACGGTAGTCGTGAGAAAATTAAGCGGCGGAGTTTCAAAGGGAGGTAAGTCTGGTGGCCGAAGAGTGGATGGAAAGAAAGAAGGAGAGAAAAAAAGTACGTCGAACCACCTTAAGGACCAACCACGAGAAGTAACCGCGAAGAAAGAGCTTCGCAAACAGCCCCAACTTACAAAGAATATTTCTCCAAGCTTCCGTGGAACAAAAAATGTAGCGTTAAAAAAAGCTTTAAGATCGAACGGAGACGCATCGGTGTCGGTATTGCAGAACGGGCTAATCAGAACCCTCGTATTCTCGAAACGACTCTGCAACGTTCCACGTTGTTTCATCGGACCATTCCAAATTCACGGACGAACAGAATTTTTGTAATATTTCTTGAATCACCGAACAAAAAAATATTGTTGCCACGCTTCGATGGTAATACGATTTTTTTAGCGATGGTAGGTTAAACAATTATTTTGAAAAACCGTATTTTAATATACGATTTGAGTTAAAAAGTAATATTAAAATATACTTTAAAAATAAAGAATCTATTATTTCCAAAAGTGAAATTATTATGGGAAATTCTCATCGTCCAGGATTTGATAGATTCGGTCCGATATTTCGAAGCCCATGCATCCTGGACCGCATTGTTAATTGAAATTCCCCTTAAACGGTGAAATTGGTGGGAAAATGGAGGAAACGATCGGGGTGTGTCGGTGACGCGACATTTGTAACTGAAGCGGATAAATCAGTGGAGCGCATTGTTTAACGCGATAACGGCAACCTGTATGACGCTTCGGTACAACGTTACACCTTCGCGTTTCATCTGGAACAGGGTGATTTACCGTCGATTAACCGAGTGCAGTATCGAGTTATACGGGCGTCACATTAAAACCGAGCTCGGTGCATTTTCGTCCCGGTTCTTCCTCGTGGATCGCGCACCAGTGAGAAACGTTACGAAGACGCCTGTGGTGCCTTCAATTTTCATCAATCTTGCTCTTAGCTCCGAAGCTTTTCACGATTTTCACAAAGCTCGACTGAACCTCGTACACGCCGAAGGTAAATCCTATTAGTTGGCTGAATCAACCTGCCGCTGACGAATCCCTGTTGTACCTTCGGAAACGTAAAGTCCGGAAGAAACAACTTGGAAAAGAACAACCCGTAGGATGGAACAACATTTTTACGACCATTCATTAATTTTAATGACCCAAATAAACCCAAACGATTCGATCAACGTCATTGATTAATTTTAACGGAAGGTTTGTTCGAGTTTGTTTGGGTTTATCGATCAACCTCGTTGATTAATTTTAACGGAGGGTTGAAATTATTTGTGAAACCAAAACAAACCCAAAGAAACCACATTCCTAATCCCAGAACTCGAGCCATCAGAATTAGCCCCCGAATGAATAAAACATCCCAAAAGCGCTTCAAAACGTCAATCCTCCCAGAGCCCAAAGACCCGGGTACTCCGTTGATGCCGTACGATTACGAATGTGTCAACATCATCGTCGTATCGATCGAGTCGATAGAGCGAAGAGGTCCGTCGGGGAGGTGGGCGATAACGCGAGCGATAATAAAGAGGTAAGCCAATATCCGAAGACTATTGGTTGGACGGTAAAGGCTGAGTGAGGTATTGAGGGTACGCTTAACGTAAGAGGGGCAAGGATGGAGAATTTGGCTGGCAGGTCAAAGTTCGGAAGGCTGGCCGTTGAAGGTGATCGGAGAGCAAGGGTCCGACCGAACCTTCGGACCTTCAGCCGTTCGACGATCCATTAATATGCGGTGGCTATTTCGGGTACAGTCGATGCCCTGCGGACGGCTCGATTATTTGCCTCCCTGTGTACTCGTTCTCCAGCTGGACATATACATATACATATATATATATATATTTACTTATTTATCTCTTCGGGTGGAGAACGCGTACACAGGGATGATACGTTATTTCCTTTTTTCATTTTTTGAATTTTCTTCAAAACTTGAAAAAAGAAAATAATATACAAACAGGCAAAGTAACCCAAACGAGCCCAAACGAAAAGCAACCGTGTGCAATAAGTACACCGAATGATAAGTCTGAACTTTGTAATAATAATAATAACAATAACAATAATAATAGTAATCTGATAAACTTAATAAACAATAATGAAATGATCAAAAGACTATTAATAATGTTGCCGAGGAGCTCGGAACACGTAGTAATCAAAGAGAAAGAGGGAGAGAGAGATGGTGGAAGTTATGCCTATAAACGCCAGAGGATAGGTGGATGAGGGGGCTTTAATATTGCCAGTGCAACGCGTAAAACGTGCCCGCAGGCTAAAAGCTTCAGCCATTGGGGTTGGGGTATATCCTGAGGATGGTAGGACGGTATTAGACTCGTAAGCACCGTGGCTCGCTTGTTAATACGAAACTCTGGGTATTCTCATCCCGATTGTCGGGCCTTGGTCGATCAAACGTTTCATCCTGACCGTTAAAAGTGACATTTCTGCCTGTTCTGATTCCGAGGTACGCAACACTCAGTCGTTAACGACAAGGATATTGGGCAAAGTTGAAATATCGGGATGAGAGCGAATACAAAAAAATAAAAAAACAAATAAAGCGGACTTTACTCCCAATTCCATGCTCCAGTTGGAAAATTGATATCCTAGCCCTCTGTGTCACTCGTCGATCGAACCCTCGCTCTTCGAACGAGAGCTGGAACAACTGCCCGTCTTTTTTTTTTTTTTTTTTTTTGGGTCAATCCGTTCGTACAGATTTCACGTGCCGTTGATTGAGTGCTCGAAACTGGTAACGCGAAAGGAACGACGTTACGTGGCTTTTTTTACAGGATTCCATAAGCTGGAATTGGGATTAGAACTGGTTGGATGGTACGAAAAGAGTTGGCCTCTTTTTTATTACGAATTTGCTTGGGTTTATTTGGGTTTGTTTGGGTTTGTTATATTTATTTATACCACCAGTTGAATTTTCCTATCATCTCACTGTACTTCGTCCGACCCAATATGTTCAATGTGACGAAGTACGTCATTGAGGCTATAATAAGAAAAACGATATGACCTCAAACCGCGCTATTTATGGGAAACCATGTATACACCCACCCGGACTGATAAACCTTTAGGTTATATCCGAAGGCTTTTTTCGTAAGATAATTATCGAATTTACGCTCTACTAATAATAGATGAAGACCATGGATTTCGCACTTGAGGCGACTGTCGCAGGGTGAAAGGAGGGTGAGGGATAATCGTTTTTATACAGGGTGTTTCATGATGGAATGTCTGCTGTGAAGTCGGGTGGGGATCGATTGATATGAGCATTTGTGATAACCGGATCAACCTCTCAATTATTATTTATTTAAAACCAATATTTTGAGGGAAAATTTCAAAAATATCATCAAGAAACGTTTCTTTTGCATTCTCCCTGTCTAATTTTCTACTTTCGGTAAAAACTCGGGCATATTCGTAATCAGCGGAAAATTTCCGATCAGATATACGCTTTAAAGGCTTAAAAAACGAAAAAAAAATTTTTTCGACCTCCCAGGCCCGTTTTGCCGGAATCTCAAAAATCACGAAATTTCAAAAGGTCG
>JAPYZI010002037.1:0-34752 GCA_030523105.1 Ophioninae sp. A BG-2022a | reverse complement strand
GTGAACAAGTGACAAGTGCCAAGTCAAAAAGTATATTGATTTTTCGAAAGGATGCAAGCGCAGTCGGTAAGAATGGAGAATGCGAGCCGCTGCGCCGCCTAATTTCCCGAGGCTTATGCTCGGGAAATTAGTGAACGTGCAATACAATGGATCGGTAGCTCACAATTGCTCCCATGGTAACCACAACCTGCACAATTATTTTCAAAATTTTGGCAACTGCCGAGCATGTTCCTCTTCGAGCAAGCGTCCTGCATATACACAATAAATTTCATGCAAAGCGGTTGAATAGTGTGGGAGAAATTAGATTTTAAAATTTCGATGTGGCTAGGAACGTGTTCGTCATTCCCTTAATTGCGACTTCGAAAATTCGAAAAACACGGTTGTATAACTCCATGACGTACACGAACTGAGTTACCAACTGGGAGTATCGGACAATAATCCGTGAAATTTTGTACCGACGACGCGATAATCACACGGTACGAAAAAAAAACACCTGCATTATCGATCGCTGGTACAGCGCTATAGTCGCCCCGTGTCACGTGTATCCTTGCGCTCAATGAGAGCAACGTTCGTCCGACTCCGAGAAACAGAAACGGTTCTTTTCTTTGTTTTCTCGGGGGACAAGAGCGCATTGATTTCGATGACTATTTGGGTCACTCTTGGCATAGTTCCGAGCGCATTCACAACCTCGCGCACGCGCCCGCGCCCCACCGACCGTGCTCTATCTCCTGAAATAGACACTTGTTGCTCTCTCAAGAACGTTGCTACGCGACGAACACGGTTGACACGCGTATTCGCGCTACTCGAAACTCGGATCGACCTTTTCGAAATTTTCTTCGTTTTTGTGCGATGGATAAAAAAATGAGGAAGATTGACAAAATATTTGTCACAATATCGAAGACTTTCATTTTTTGGAATATTCACTGGAAAAAAATGAACTTACCTCAAACTGCGCACATCCAGTCGAGCTGGTCCGCCTTTCGTGCAGAAATTTCGCGATCCCCGATTCGTCACTCTTGACTCTTGATCAATCGAACGATAAAAATTAATGCAAACTCGTTGTCGGATACTTTGTTAAACTTGAGGCACAATGTTATTGCTCGACAACTATTTCCATGAAATTCGAGGTCCGGAGAATAATCGATTGATCGAGGGAATCCGAAAGTAACTCACGATCGCGCGAAGTAAACGCCTTTCCAGCGAGGTTATGTACACCCGACGATCATACGATCACTCGCTCGCGTCAATCTCGGCGTTATGTCACTTTTCCCCAGAACGATGGCGAGCATTTTATTCGTTTGGCGAAAACTTCGAACGAGGAATTAAGAAAACTCGACAAGAATCGCGCTGACTTTTCCGTCCGGTGACTTCGTCGAGGTTTTTTTTCGCAATAGTTTTGCACTGCACGTCGTGAACTCACTTCGTTTTCGTGTTTAGAAAGAGACGGGAATATTTCGCGGAAAGATAACGCGGGGTCTATTGACACGACACATCCGGTAATCGTTGAGAGGTTATGTGTACCCTGAATGCTGAATTCAAACTCCCGTGCATTCCATTTCCATCACAATTCGAGAATACTCAAAGAACTTTGCTCTCTCCGATGTATCGCGTTTCCTTCTTTTCCCGAGTTCCTATAAATCGTCACTGGCGTGAATAAAGGAAGGAAAAAAATTCGCGGACTTTCGCGCACGTCGGACTAAAACCATCTGTTTGCACAGCCGTTATGGAAAAAAGAATTAACAAAAAAAAGAGATAAAACGCGCGTGAATTGGAACGAAAAGTTGCGTCTCGAGGAACGCACCCGTTCTCCCGCACACGGATGCACTCGAGAATCGTGTATCCCCGATCGTCACTTATTTACACTGGCATTATTGGTGCACGCGCGCGCGCGAGCGATCGTGCGCGTGTCGTCGTACTCTCGAGATATATAGGACACGCGAGTGTCGAATACAAGGCGCGTATACAGAAGAGAGAGAGAGAGAGTGAGAGAGCAGTGGAAGATTGTATGCGTATGGATTTTGACAAGCGGGGAGCGCGCGTGTTGCCAATCGAAAGATTTAAAAAATAGAGGTTATGTCGATCGAACGTTCACTCTCCCGTGTGAACTCGAGCGTTTATTTTATGACTGATAAAGAGTTGCAAAGAAATCGTATTTTCCTCTCGATTTCGTATTATCCGTAAGATGGGGACGATAACGAGATTGAGTAGAAGTCGCGAGCGCTTTGAGGTTGGCAGCATTGTACGAGGATATTGGCCGGGAACGAAAAGCGCGAGAGAGACGGAGCGCGCGAGCTGCGCGAGTATATAGCTCGCACTTCCGTTACATTTTAATTTGTCTATGCCTGTGTGCGCTCCTCGGGAACGTCGTCGTCGTTTTCTTAGCTGTTTTGACGTGCGGAAAAAAAGTCGGGATCTCGAGGGAGACGAGAATCGAAAGAGAGAAATAAGAAACAAAAAAACGGCGATGTTCGGACGGGAGCGTGAATAAAAAAAAGAAAAACGATTTTGCGTTCGTGTCCCGAGGAATCCCCCCGTGGAATGTGAGTGAGTACGTGACATACGTTTTTTTTTGTTTCCTCGAGGTTCACTCAGTATTTGTGTCAAAATATACAATTACGAGGGAGACAGGGATCGAGAGAGACGGAGAGGTCTCCCTCGATCGTGGTCGTGCGGTACGCGAATTTTCATCGGCGCACACGCCATGTATAACTATACAATATCGCTATACATTTTTCACGGGAAAAGCCGCGAAAAACTACGTCACGAGTGACGGATTCGGTTAAAACTGGGACAAAGTGCAGTGCACTCTGGCATTGCGCTCTTACCACCAGGTGTTTCTATGCCGTAATCTTCACAGGATTGGGTAATACACGAACCTCTCTACGTGTACGTATCGTTCCCTCGTTTCTTTTTTATTCGTTCGTAATTCGTGTTTTTTTTTTCGTCGTCCTTTTTTTCTGACACCTATCGCTCTCCGTATTAGCCCCTTTCTCTCGAGAAACACGATTTATCAAAGCGCATCGAACGTTTCTCGTGACAAAAGAAACGGTGTGATTCTTGCCCCTTTTTTTACGTGCGACACTCGGTGGAGTGGCGAGGGGAGGGGTCAATTGTCGACGTATTTTTTTCCTCTCAACTTCGTCGATCAGGTGAACGCGTATATTTGTGTCGATTACAAAAATGCCTGTTTACACATACACTTGACGTTTCCAGTCAGCCGTGATACTTGGCGATAGTTGTTTGCGAAGAAAAAAAAAAATAGGCTCCACGGATATCAACCCGATCTCGTATCCCCGAAATCGTAGGAATAACACAGCATCAACCGTGTTCACTTTTCTTTCCTCCGTGTTTCGGGAATTTCGGTCGCAGAAACAAAAAATTAAGATTCTTCCGAGTGCGAAATAATTGGCGAGTATAAAAACGTAGCTGTCACGCGTTCGGAAAAATGAACGTTGGTAAAATTCTTTATTTCCCGACAATTGAATAATCCAAAAAACGAGAATTTAAAAAATATGAATACGGCGCAAAAATGTCAACGCTTAAAAACTAGGGTCCGATGTTTCGACGTTCGAAATATGTAAGAAAAGTTTATCCGAGAAATACTCGTATCTATCATTGTTTTCTCGATCAGTCGTAGATGAGGAGTACGGGCTGGTAGCGCCGCTCTCGGTATAATGTCAGATGGGGTTGACGGCGGCGGTGGGGAAAACGAGGTAGACTCTCATTCCTCCAGTCGCGCGGCTCCTGGCGATTCCTCAAACACGAGAGAGGAAGAGTCGCTAGATCCGGACAACGAGTCAGCGCTCAACACGAATTACGACAGCGGCGACGGCGCCGTGCCGGTGTTCAGGTCGGCCAAAGCGACAATTCACAGGCGCGCGGCGAACTAATATTTCCCAGAGCCTAACGATGCTATTTCAGATGCGAACGGTGCGACAATTACGAGACGATAAACAAAACGGCGTTCTGCGCGCATCGGGATCAGTGTCTGGCAGGCGGCGAGGCTGGTGAGAGCGCGGAGGGTGTAGAGGGTACAGAAAACGATGGCGACGGCGAGGAGGGACAACATTCGGGTCACAGATCGCACAGGAAGATGTTCGAGTGCGACGTTTGTAACATGAAATTTTCTAATGGCGCCAATATGAGGAGGCACAAAGTGAGTACCGCGTTTCATCATTTTTTTTAATCGAAGAATCATCCGTTATTCGAAAAGTGAAATAGGCACTGATCGATCGACTCATTTTTCAGATGCGTCACACAGGGGTAAAGCCGTACGAGTGCAGAGTATGTCAGAAGAGATTCTTCCGCAAGGATCATCTGGCCGAGCACTTCACGACTCACTCGAAAACATTGCCTTATCACTGTCCCATATGTAATCGGGGTTTCCAGCGTCAAATCGCCATGAGGGCTCACTTTCAGAACGAGCACGTGGGACAGCACGACATGGTGAAGTCTTGCCCGTTGTGCAATTATCGTGCACCCACGATGAAGTGTCTGAGGCTACATTTTTTCAACAGGTCCGTCGTGTGTCTTGAACTATCGTAAAAAAAAAGAAAAAACATCGCGCATTTCTTTTGTTGGACTTTTACATGCGTTAACACTTTTCAATGAAAATTGTTTATTATTATTATTAGTACTATTATTATCAATAACGTATGATAAACCATGTTTGCCTCTTTTGCAGACACGGCATCGATTTGGACAACCCAGGCCCGAACAGTTCGACATCGATAATGAACAGTTGTTCGCCCGGAGAGGCGATGCCTTCAGCCCCGCTGTCCGACAGTGGCGACAGCACAGGAAACCGTTCCGCCGACAATGCAACACCTCCGATGCACTTTCTCACCCCCCACGTGGAAATTTCGATACCCTATCCGGAACAGGCGTCTGGGCAGCGCGATCAGAGCCCCGCACCGTTGAACGGTGACAGCCCGAACAGCCCGCAGAGTGCGGACAGCAACAGCAACGCACCGAGCAGCAGTCATCATCATCAGATCTCGATCAACAGCACAGCGATTCATCGGTATGCACGGTAACAAAAGATATCTCTACCTTTCATCGCAAACTAAGGTTGTAGGAAGTTATCGATAGCTCTATTCTTTTTCAACTGACGATTTTTCGTTTCTGGAAGTATTCGAAGAATTGGCAATGACGATGACTACTCGAGAGAATTGTTTGGGTTCTGGCAGAGTCGATATATAATCGAGTTTTTCAACTTTCCTCATTATTTCCTTTCTATTTTCGCATTGGAAGAAACACGGGCGGTGGGGAGGAGGCAATAACGCCCTCGATATCGTTGATACCGATAAAGCAAGAGCCGAGCAGTAACGGGATGGACGAGAGCGGCGGAGGTGGTGGAGCGACTTCGAGCAACCTGTCGCCCCTTCCGTCGCTGATAAAAGTTTCGCCACTGAAGTCCCTTCTGCGCGACGATTTGCGTCGCAAATTGACGACCAGCACGAACAACGGTCATCACCACAACAACAACAATAACAATGCAGCAAACAACAACAACAACAACAATAATAATAACGCGGTGGGAAACGGTATGACCAACGTTACGAACGGAAATGCCCACTCGAGGGGCGAACCACCAACGTCCACTAGGCCGGATCCTCGGACAAGTGGTTTGCAGTGCACCCACTGCAGAATCACCTTTCCCGATCAAACCCTCTACTTTCTTCACAAGGGTTGTCACAGCGACAGCAATCCTTGGAAGTGCAATATCTGCGGTGAACAGTGCTGTAATCTCTATCAATTCAATTCGCATTTACTCAGCAAGAGTCATCAGTGAACGGCAGGACGCGTAGGAATTCCTTTTCATTTTTTTTTTCCTCCCCACAGCTGCCAATACCTTCAACGACGTTTCTTTTGAGTTTGTGAATTTTCGGCAGATTTTTACGAATATCGATGAAACGTGCTCTCGTTCATTTTCAACAGTTGATAAATTTCGTTCGCGAGTTTATTAACCTCTTTTAAACGTTTTTTTTTCAACGGGTTTTGAGGTTATTTCATTCTTCTACGCGTAGTAGAACGACATAACCTCAAAAACGTTGAATATCCGGTGAAATTATCATCGCGATTCCTAGAATCGACGAATGCAAAGAAAAAGTGGATTTAGAAAAAGAAAAACGAAAATAAGATTCCAGCGATAGGGGAACACGTTTCGTCCTTTTTCGTAAAACCGATAAATACCATTGGGATAAAAACCCCGGACATAGGACTGACGGGTTTCAATCTATGGGTCGTTATATTTAAAAGTAAAAAATGGAAAACACGACACCAAGTGGCCGTTTCCGGTACAGATGGCTGGTAAACGTTTAACGTGACAAATCGTGCCTTTAAGTGGGGGAAAAAGGAGGCTAGGAAAAACGAATCGATCGTAGAAGCGAATAGGGGCGAGTTGAACGGCAAATGAGAGATCGAAAGAAAGGTATAAACGTGGAGTATCAGGAAGAAACGAAAAGAGTGAAAATCGCGAGGATAAGAAAAAAGAATACTGCTCCAAAGATGAGCATCAGAAAAATGGGTAAAAGAAAAAAAACATTAGAAACACGCATTGCATAAACTCACGCAAGTTTGATCGGAAAATGTAGGTATTAGGTGATAGGCCGTCGTTCCTATTATTTCGTCGAAGCAACCACACATACACATACACACACATTTCCGTAAAACCAATTCACACTCGTCCATCATCGTGCTGTCGCCACACGAACGATCCGTCCAGTAGGGCTTCACCGAATTATTCCAAGCTCTATTAACGTTTAGTCTTAAACAAACAAAAAAAAAGAAATAACAAATCAGTGTCGACGGACGAAGAAGATTGATGAGGAAAATTAAAGGGAGGAAACACGGATTCGTTGAAGTTAAAAAGCTAAAAAGCTAAGAGAACATAATGAGAAAGAATATAAGAAAGTGTAAAAAATAAACTGAAAACAAAGTAACGTCCCAAAATCAGGTAGCTATGAGACACTGCTGTTCGTTTTGAGGTTAGAAAATACGAAAAACGCGTTAATTACGTTTGTACGGGGGGACAGACGTAAAAAGGGGGGAAGAGGGAGACGTTGGAAATATTGAAAAGTAAAGTGATTGGAATTAATATTATGAACGCGAGAAAAAAAAATGTTAAAGTTTCGTGTTCGAAGATGGTTCGAATTACGAAGTTTTCCAGCGTCTCTGTTATTCGACGAAGACACGAAAGAGTGAAAATTGTGTTGGCGCCTGTCCCCCGACCGAGAAGTGCTTCAAGGTGTTACCGTTGTGTACCTTTCGCGAACAACGTACCATGTAGAAATCCAAGTTTCGAATAACCCGTATGAATCCCTCAGGAACCTCGAAACCAGAAAGAAAAACCACAAAGTGCCGCAAAACCGCGATAACGAAACTTCAATTATTACGAATTTGAGGAAGAAAAAAAAACATCACGAAGTTTCGAGCAGCCATTTTTCGACTATTGTCGAGTTTCGAAATTAGCGAGCCTTAAAAATGAATATTCAGAAGAGATTTTTTTAAAAAGACACTTCTCTTCGTACCCAATTTTATCGAAATCGCGAAACTTCGTGAAATTCCGCGTTACGTTCTCGGAAATCTCGTGCAATTTGAATTCGTTAACGCGGGGATTTGTAACCTAAAAAAAAAAGAAGAAAAACGAGGGTGATAAAAAGAATGAAGGAGCCACAGAAAACGAGGGGACGAAAAAGAGAGAGAGACCAAAACTAGAAATGGTACGTTGGATCGCGGGTTGAGCCGAGGGTCGAGAATTTCTGCATTTCGCCTCTGGTTCAATTAATATTTTATATATAAATATTTGTACAAAAGAGTATTAGAGTGAGAGACGAACGATATAACGATTTATCTAGATAATATATATATGTTTGTGTATATATATCGAGTATGCATATATATGTATATATATATATAAATCTTTTTTCTAAAAAAGGAAAAATATATGTACATATATATATATATACATCTAAATATATATACACGTGTTTATATATATATATATATATATATAATTATATATTTATAAATATGCACTTACACACTTTCACTTATACATTTATGCAAATTATTCTATTACTCTCTCCCTCTCTCTCTCTGTCTCTCCGTCGGATATACATAAGCATAAATGCCTGGTCGTGTCGAAGATCTTAACGTTCGCGTCTCAAGTAACGTTCAGTACGAAAAAAAAAAAAAAAAAAAAAAAAAAAAAAAAAGAAATAAAAAAAAAAAAAAAAAAAAAAAAAAAAACAAAAACGAAAATTGCATACTAATCATAATTGGTGAAAAATCAATCGTAATTCGTAAATGAACCGGAAAAAAGGCTTTTAAAGTCACGAAAATAATTTTCGAGATTGGGCATACGAATTTCGATCACCGAAAGCGCGAATTTGAAAATACGATAGTTCGCGCAAACGCAAATGGCGAAAGTGTAAAAAATCAGTTTTGGGTCGTTTTTATCTTCGATACGCGTTGACCTTGAGAGTATAAGTGCACATTGACCTTGAGAGAAGAGACCCTCGAAACACACACACACACATAAACAAACAAATTAATACTGTAAATGGTTGTAGTTATTTAATAACTATTCTGTATATGGAGGTTATATTTAATATTATCACAATTTATTTATTAATTCGTAAGTAATTTATTGCCTTGCATTCCAACAGAGAATAAATAACAACAATAATAATAATAATAATAATATTAATAATAATAGTAATAATATTCGTAAGGATAACGATGACCTTGAAAACAAGAAATCGTAATTACATATAAAAAACAAAAAGTAATTGTGTATAAAAAAAAGGAAGGCCCGGGAAACAGAAAATTTACACGAGTGGATGATAACTCCGATGGGGAGCTTTAATCTTTCTTTCTTTCCCCTTTCGATGACGTACAGAAAAAGACAGGTTAGGAATTTCGGTTCGACCGAATAAGTGGAGAGGAGGGGGGATGGCAATGCACGTCAACGCGGATTATCGCGATTTTAGCCCATATATGTTCAACCAAAACTATATATACATTTATACGTATATCACGTTGAAATCGCTCCGCTCGAACGACCACGAAACGATTGACGAAGCGAAAACGCGATTCGATCGAAAAGTTCATTGGTTGTTTCCTTGTTTCAATGGAAAATCGAAGGATCGATCTTTCGTCGAAATTTCGCGTCGGCAATGTTTTCGAGAAGGTTAGGGTTGGGCGGGACACATACGAGACACACCCGTCGCGCGCTCACGCTTCGACAGATTTCCGGTCGAGGCGCGGAACGCTCCCGACATCACGAGCGCGCAAAGTCACAAATTGTACGCGCGGTCACGAAACGATCTCGGGACTAACGCGATCGTCGATTTTCTGTTTTTTTGTTTGTTTTTTTTTTTTGTTTGTTTGTTGGATTTTAACTCGAATTCGCAAAACGTCGATTTTACGACAGAGGCTTCGCGGGGGCACCTCCACTTCCACCAAAGATTGCATACGCGCCTTCGAGAATCCGGAGATATGTTTACGACACGCGACCCACGAGGGACGCGAGAAAACGCGATTTTCTAATTAATCGTTTCGAATGGTTTTTAACGTTGGATGAAATCCTCGAGATCCTCGTCTCGTTCGGACAGTTCTCGAGGAGTCCGATGCTCTCGGCTTTTTCATAAAAATCCTTAAAAAGTTCGAAAGATTTTTGAGGTTATGTCGATATTCGCTTGAGCTTCCGAGCGTGCGTCCACGATCGAAAGGAACTTGTAATTTCACTTTGTCGGCTCGTCACGATAAAACGAAGAACGAATTTCTCGCTCCGTTTTATTTATTTATTTTTTTTTCATTTTATATTTTATTTGATTTTTTTTTTGTCGATGTAGCTCGCGACTAATTATCCAATGAATTTCCGCGCGTGTTTCTTCCTTTCCACCACAGATCGCGCATGCTTCGAAGTTAAACAAAAAAAAACGTTCGGATACGAGCTGAAAAATTTTAGACACTTTTTACACAACGTTTTCGTCATTTTCTCGTTTTAGATTGTAACAAAGGAACGAACTGATGGATAGAGAAAGAGAGAGAGAGCGATAGCAAGAGAGTGAGAGAAAAATAACCAGTTTTTAGGGACTCCAGGAGTTTGTCAAGTGCCTGATTGGGAAGAGCGTTTTTAATAACTGGGGAATTAAAAAGTTCAAGTTTGATAAAAGTCCGAGATAGATCGAAACGAGAAGGAAAAATAAGTGAAAAGAATTATTGAACCTAAAAAGCCGAAAAATAAAAAACAAATTGACAACCGTATTCCTCGGTCCCGCTTTTACCCAAATTTCGTGTTTTGATTGTGAGTGACTGGAGACAAAAAAAAACAACATGGTGGTGAAAAATAATTTTTTGGAATTTTGTTAAATGCTGATCGAGAGAAAAGAAGGAAACGGAATATATATATATATATAAATGTGCGAATACAAGCGTAAACAATGGACCAGATGTGTGAGCCCGCGAGCTGAGGCAACTTTGGGGGTTAGGGTAGATGCGCTTTATATACTGTGATCACGTTTACAAAGAGATGAAAACAAAAGAGGGAAGAAAGAAAATAGTCTTAACGTTAAAGTATATTTAAGAGAGAACGAGAGAGAGAGAGAGAGAGAAGCTTTTCTATCACGGCGAAAACCGTAGTAGAGAAAAGAGAATAAATATGGAAAAGACGAAAGAAATGAAGCCTTAGGTGCACGCCCCGCCCACTTATTTATACAACATCTAAGAATACTATATATAATAAAAAAAAAATATATATATATATATTTGATTGTATAAGAACGAACAAAAAAAATTGTTGATGTTACTATGGTGTAATGGGTACAAGCTAAATACATGCGAATTATGTATATAATACATACGCCTTTTTTATTTCACTCGAACTCATCAGTTGACAGGACCTTCTTTCAAGTGTAACGAATCTTCAGTCTACGAACGTCAAGAAAAAAGGACGGAGTCGGAAGAAAACGCAAGGTATGGCAGTTGAGGTTATGTTCGGGAAACGAAATCGAACGTTACGAGTACATAAAATTTAATATCTTCGTAACGATGTTATAAATATCCAAATAATTATTATACATCATTTTTATTATACATCGATACACGATAGAAAAGTGAGGTTAACGGAGATACGTGTATTGAAAAAGTCGAGTCGTATTCGAAGCGGAAGAATCTCGAGGATCGGGAGTTTAACGAGCGCTCGTACGATCAGTGGGAAGTCTCGATTCGTCGTCCGATGGATGGACGAGTGCCAGGGAATATAATGCGCAGCGTGCGACGAGGCACGATCAAACCGGATGTACGCCAGTAATTGAACGGCGGAGGGAGTAAATTCAGACTTCCGGGCATACACCGCTTGCATAAACCTTACGGAAAATATATATATATATATTCAAATACACACACGCGCAGATCGTGTATACATATATATATATATATATATACCCACAGTGGACGTTGCTACGATTGTTTTATCGTGCTGCGTCGCAGAAGTGTACACGACAAACAAACGATAAAATAATGGCGAGGAAATACGCGTAAACGCGCGGAGAGCACGATTCGTGCGGTTAGGATACATAAAAAATTTGCGAACGATTTATTTTCACTGGCTTCGAACGTTCTTCCGGAGATTTCGCTGCGATCATTCAGCAGGCAAAAAAAAAACACAAAATACACGAAACGTGATTACTGCTGAACAGAAATATACAAACCGGAAGTTCATACCGGAAGTCACACACGAGTCTTCGAGTGGGCGTCTGTTCCGGCTTCTCGATGGTTAGAGGGAGTAACGCCATCTGTTGGATAAATACTTAACTCGTCTCCTACCTTTTTCTCACGATTTCTCATCTTGCCTCATCGTTCGGCCAAAGATATTCGCCGCTGGTTTCGATTGGAGGAAAAACACGAAAACAAGATTTCAGTCTCCTCGTTTATTTGACATGTTTTTTTTTTTGTTTGTTCATTTCCTCTTTTCATCAACGGATAATTTTTTTGTTTGTATAATACAGTTCGTGCATTAAATCTAATAAATAAATATTCGTTGTGCCTGCGCGCGGTCACGGGCCGGAGTCACACGTTACTCGAGTCTCCTTCGAGTCACGGGACTCCGAATTCGAACGGTTTCTTTGATACCGCGGGTATCATTTTTTCGTACTTACGATACAGTAGTTTGAAAAATCACTGAAAGTTCCGTAACAAATACGACTTCGCCGCGATCAAGGAAAGAATAACTTCGACGTAAAAAAAAGAGCCTTAATAGAAAAAAAAGACCTACGACCGCGCCACGCTCAACTGTTCGAGGCGCTGCCGTTCGTCGTCGAGAACACAATGGATAGCCGAACGCGAAGATTTCTGGAGTTTCAGTACGTTACAATTGATTGCACTACTATTACGTAGCGAACGATTGTGAATTTTCCAAACATTTTTTTTTCCGGACACGAATTAACAATCGCGACTAAAATCTAAAACGTTCCATGTCATCTTTTTATTTCACTCTCTCTCTCTCTCTCCCTCTCTATCTCTCTCTCTCTCTCTCTTCACGTCACGTTTTGTAGTGACGTAACAACGTCCGATGAGAAAGAGTGCGCAGAGTGGCTTGCGATTATTCCGGACAGGAAACAAAATTGAAATCAAACGAAAAAGTATAACACTAGATACGCTAGGCGAACATTTGCTCGCGTTAATTAGGATGAGAATTAGGTGGTGTCATACGAATCGAGAATGACACGCGACTTACGATTGTACTTGGCTATTTACATACGAAATTATAACGAATCAAAGATTCTCGCCGATCCCTCCAAGGGAACATAGATACATCGACATAACCTCACAAATTTACGAATCCAGTTATCTCACGGAGCCTTCATTTGTTTTCGGAAAAAAAGTGTGCATCAGGCTCTGTAGAATGTTCTCGATTGTTCTATTCGATCGATAATCTTTCAGGGAACCGGAAATGTCTCGATCAGCCTCGAGGCTGTTCGTTCTTCTCCCTCGCTATTCCCCCGTTACTATTGCTGTGACTTAGGATGCTCTCGATGTTTCGGTGGATTCGGGCGATTTGCGAACGCTTCTCGTTCCTCGTTGTACCCCGGTTCTCGACAACGCTTTGCTCTTGCTCGATGTAGAGGTTTCCTGTGCTGCTGGTACCCGACCAACCAGCGGACGCTGCCACCACTGGTATCTCCCGTTTCCGGTCTGTCGACAAAATAAACGAGCGCTGTGAGCGAGCCGCGTCGTTATCGAGAACGACGTACATACAGTGGGTGAACTTTTCTGCCTCGTACGCGAATCACGATTCGAGGGGGATCCGAGGACAACGGGGAGGGGAGAGGGTTGGAGGTAAATGGCCCATCTGAAACACATGTACCGACTGTAACCCTCTTGATGTACATTTCCGGTCGAAATACGAAACGACTCGGATAATTCACCAACGGAGCCCACGTTGATTGAAATTTTGAGAGTATATTTGTATTTCCTTTTGTATTTCCAAACTTTATGGACAACTTTGATAATTCTGTACTTTAGCGGCTTTTTCGAATTCGGAAGAAGGTTCTTATCAATATTGAATTTTTTATGATCATGTTTTACAATTTTGTAAATGTAAAACATGATCAAAGCCACTTAAGGACAGAATTACCACGCTATTCGCACTTTCTGGGATATTTGCGAAATAACTGTTTTTTTTTTTAATTTCCGACTCTGTCACTCGCAGCACTCGTAACGGTTGCTTGTTGCGCAGACGCGAAGTTTCCGTACATGCCTCGCGAACGCCTGCGCAATACGAGCGCTACGAGCGGACGAGTAGGGAAGTGAATAAAGCGCTTGTTTTTTCTTAGAGTAATTTTTTGGGAATTTATTGGTGCAACGGAGATTTTGATTTTTTGTTTTTGTAAGAAAAGAATATGAGAATTCAATAGCCGGCGGTTTTTGGGCTTGTAACGAAGGAGTTACGCTATTCCGTGCCGGAGATCGAACGAGTCCGTGATTATCGCTGGTTGGATGTGCGCGATGGCAATAGACGAGCCCATTACGATATAATAACCCATCCCGCTCGCGGCACAGCGTACGTCACGTCGTGCGCCCATTCCTCGGCTATGCGTGTATGTGTGTGTTTGTGTGTGTGTGTTAGGTACTCGTCGAACGGCGATCGCCGATATACGACACTTTCATCGTGTCGAATACCGCCCGGTGCCTTTTTATTTCTTTTTTTTTTCATTGCGCACTCCCGTCACGCATTTAGCTCGATGAAATTCAAGAATGAAACCGCGTTCGAGCTTATACATATGTGTGGGTATATATATATATATATATATATATCAGTCGTACATATGTGCGCGTTGATTTTAAATTTTCGTGAGCTCGCGAAGTGGATTGCGAGGAGATGGTGGTCGGACCCCTGAAGAGACAACGGTTGAATGAAAGCTGCGTGGGCGGGGACGAGTTTGGTATCGAACTAATAAACGCTCGTTTGGCACCCCGATTAACCCGCGCGCGCTCGCTTCTCACTGAAATTCGCATTCCTCGCACGAACCTCGTGTAACCGTTCTCTCTTCGCGGGGGCGCGCCTCATTCAACGCTCCCATCTGTCACTCGGCGAATCGTTAAGAGGTTAGGGCACCGTGAACATTTCGAAAAGTCGCTCGTTGCGGGATACGATCGTTCGATCGATTTCAACTTTTCGTACGAATGTCTCAGTTGTTTTTTTGGACAAAATTAAATCGATATAGCGAAAAAACCGATTAAACTGTAGGGAAAAGAAAATCCAATATTTTGTGTCGATTCACTCATATTTTCCCCTACATGTTTCCTATATTTCCAAAGAAATTTTGAAAATTTCGTAGTTTGGAAATATTGTTTCGAGTTTTTTTAAAACGTTTTTCAACATTCGGTAAAAAATGTCTACGAGGGAGAGATGTCCGGCGTTTTTCTTACCCAGGAGTTTCTCGAGGTATTGGCATCTTGTCTCGGGATCACCGGGGTTCATTGGCGCCCCGGCGGTCAGCTCGGCAAGCTCCGCTTTAACCATGAGGTTCAATCTCGCCGAGATCTCCTCCAGACCGGCTGAAACAAAACAATTGCAACGTTGAGACGCGAGAGGCGTTGAAAGCTGGGTGGTCACGTGCCAGGTACACCGTTGGTCGAGTCAACGTTCAGAAGTCCTCCACGATTCCTCGTGACTCGATTCCTCTCGCCATTTTACGAAAATCAATAAAAATAATCCTAACCGGTTCTATTCAAAGTTTGGTTTTCTTTTCGGTCGTTAAAGGATGAAAAAATATCTTCGGTCAGTAATTATCGCCGGGAGTTTCGATCTTTGTTAATACGCGACAGGACAAGAGTTTGCTCGTTTGTAGGAAGCCGTTAATCATACACATGTACCGTGCAGGAAGCGCGCGTCAAGCCTGCGATTATTCATTGGCGAAACCTTATATTCGCGATTACACGCGTATAAGTGTATACATTTATAGGGGTGTGTGTGTATGTTGTCTCGCAGCTTCTAGGAAGTTGTTACGATGAAGGGCGTACACTACGCCATAGAACGAGGGATACGCGCATCGCGTGTGTTTCTTATACAAATTTGTACGTCGAACGCGCGCGTCGCGCGGAAGGATAAAAACTTGTGATCGGAAAGAGGGAACGAAGTGGGGAGAGGGGGGAGGGTTTACAGGGACGCGATTGTGCGCTGTAAGGGCGAACGTTGAAAGTGAAATCGATGTTGGATATTGCGTTGTTCGTTTCGTTGAAGAAACGAAGAACCGATCGCGGGACGAGATATCGCGTTATATGAATTAATCAACTTTATATCGCTTTTTATAGAATAAAGTGTATAGCCGATCCTTTCAATTGAAGACAATATAAAATATCAACCTTTCCAGTTAACCTATACAGTTTTTAACGAAACTGCAACATGTTTTTATTGATTTTCAAGGATTTTGAGGTTATCGATGTCGCTCAGGTGCCGTAATCTTTTTTCTTTTAATTTCCGTTTCGTCTTATTCCGCGTCTTCGTTAATCCTGCTTGCAAGAAATGAAAACGAACCCTAAAAAACTGCGGTCGTCAAGGCGAGACTTCCTCCCCCCTCGATTGATATTAATAATAATTTATAAATACATCCAAACGAAACACGCGCGTGCAATCTGATCCGAGCACTCGGTAGGGACAAATAATGTCACAATTGCCGCGCGAAAGGATCATCGGCATACATATGCGAAGATTGCGCGACATGCATTATGCATTCGAGATGTAATTTCCGGTTCGGTATATACGAGAGGCACGGTTGTTGCTTTTTTTTTCTTTTCTTTCGTGTTTTTTTCCCTTTGCTCTGTTGTTGGTATTCAAGTTACGTTGTTTACTGCGACATCGTGCGCGCGCGTGCGCAGTGATGCAACGCGATGTTGGCCTACATGGGAATAACACCTGTGCGGATTTTTTGGATGGAATATGTTAATATCCGGAAAACCAATGTACGGAATGCAATGGGTCATTTTCAGTCATCAACGGCCATTTTTCATATGCTCTGTGATTAACTTTTTCACCCCCCCCCCCCCCCCACCTCCTTCACCATCGCCATTTTTACAAACCACGCACGCGCAATAATTCGGTTGATCGCTTCGTCGGTGTTCTCCTGTTCATCATCGATTTATCGGCGGGCACGTTCACGATCGTTGGAACGTGCACGCATGCGTGACGAAAAAACTATTTCCCACGGCCTTAAGGGAATACGCGAGTGAGATGTACGCGACGCGATAGCGTCCGGTTCTTGCTACCGAGAGAGAGAGAGCGAGAGAAAGCAACTGAACTCGTAGTTAATTTTTCTAAAAACGCTGAAACGCGTTTTCCGCCACTTTTACGGGGCAGACGAGAGAAGAGAAGAAATAAAGAAAAACGAAGTGGGAGGTGTTGGAGCGATGAGCAAGGGGGGGAGGTATAAGTACATCGGGATATATTCACATCGCGAACGATCGGCAACTCGTGTAAGAAGCGTCGCGGGACTTCTGGGAAGGACGAACGGCGTTTGGTATCGGCCCTTTGTAGCCGAACGAACAAATTCCGACGAGTAGAGACAGAGATAGCTCGAAGGACGAGGAGGGCTTGATTCGAGGAATTCGCAAGAGGGAGAAGGTGCGATGAATAAGGTAGATTAGAAACTGTTACCGAGTACTTCTCGGTTTTCGCCGATTCTCCTCCACCGATTAATAACACAGGACCGCAAACTCCCCCAACCCCAAATCCGTTTATCATTTTGCTCTGGCACATCAAAATTCTACCGCATTTGCAAAAATGGTAAAAATATTATTTTTTTTTTTTGTAGTTTCTCATAGTTGAATAAAATTAGCCGCCTGAAAAAATATTCGAGCTTTTCACACATAAGCCGTAAATGTATAAATTACAAATCCATGAACACCAAACAAAAAATTTCCTAACCTACTCAACCTCTAGATACCAGCCCTAACCACAAGAAAACTGAATTTTGCAAATCACGTGCTAGAGCAAAATGTTTAACGGACTTGGATTGATCATCCGAGAAAACATATAAGGTAAAGTTAGGTTATCTGCCGGAAGGGGTTGATGGAATTTGTGCTCGCCAGTAATTATCCGTTTTTCGCGAAGTCATTTTTTCTTTTCTGATCTTCCGTGAAACTCTCGTTCGCGAAACAGCATTCGAGACCCGTGAATATCCGGAGGGTAGCCTTGGACGAGCAAGGTCGGAACCTCGTATGCTCGAGGGGAGACGATGAAAATATCGTCGAGAATGGCAAGTGCAAGGTGTGAGACGGGACATCCGGTCTCGGTAGATATCGCGCCGAGATGAGACCGTGATGCGTTCCTCAATGAGAAGTTTCGCATCGTTTCGCGCATGCCTGGAAAGCTCACGGGAGATATTTTCTTCGTTTCTTCCGCGCCGGCGAGTCCGGCTCTTCCGGTAGAGACCCACGTGAGGTCGTACCAAGGCCGATTGGGACTGATGACTTCGGGAGGTTCTCTTTGACGATCGGATACCTACTCTCTTCGTCTCTTAACGTATAACCTGAATACTTATCAGTTATTATCAATTGGATGGACAATGATGAAGGTATGTTAATAAAGAAACTATCTTACAATCACCGGTTTACCAGCCAGTCAACGTCCTACGAGATTTCATCTCGGTTCTTCGTACCGTCTCCCAAGCTTTCGGTGAATTTCTACCTCGCTTAATTCTCCTCCCTCGGAGGCGGGCATTACCATAATTCTCTTGAAACTTCTTATTCCAAGTACACACATCGTTACGTGCAATCGCGTCTTTCATAGGCTTGCTTCTTAACGGGCAGTTTCTCGAAGAAATGATGATTATTATTATTATTCAATAATAATAATAGTAGTAATAATAATAAGAAGAAGAATAAAAATAATAAGTCTCCATCTAGCATTCATCACATCTGGCGTTCGCCAGGTGTTCGAATCTCAAAGTTTATTACCTGGCTCGAAGTTTCTCTTCATCCGTCTCCATTGTCTGACATAGACTAGGGCGGAGCATCCGGCGACGAGAAAAAAGACTATACAAGCGCAAACGGCTAGGACTAGAGCGCCGGTCGGCCAATCCCAGGGAATGCCTGCCTCGCCGCTCGTTCTCCTTGCTCGTGAATCCTTCGACGAGTCCTAAAAACGTGAAAAAGTTTTATTCAATATTCATTCAGCATAATTCGTTATGAATGTTTTGGATCAGGAGTCTAACGGAATTATTGAGGGTTTGTTTTTAGATAATCGAATCATCTTTTTCACAATTGTAGAATTATTAATGTATTTGTCGTTATTCTATTCAAAGGTTATTGCTGTTTGGGTTTGGATTAAATTATTTTTAAGAATTGCTTGCTTCCTTATTTCTTCACAATCTTGTTAAATCAATAATGAATTAATCATTAATCCATTATATTTAATCTTGTTAATCGATTGGGTCAATCAAGAAACTTTTTATTTATTTTTTGTTGTTTGTCATTTATTTGTTCATTTAATTATTGTGATTTATTTGTTGATCCAACAAGAATTCAATTGATCTAATAACCCTGTTCATTCATGATTCTTTTCTCATTTCTTCAGTACGATTTCTTTGTCTTTTCATCGACGAAGCAGAACGGGCCGATGAGAATAAGGAGTTTGGTCGCTTTGCGAACCTGAACGGCATCGACAAGCGGAAATTCCGCCTCTTCGTCGAGGTCCCGAGGGAGTTCGAGAGCACTATCTAGGAGCTCTTGATCATCCGGAGGTCGATCCAAATGCCAGAGGACATTCTGAGTGACCTCGTCACGTTGTTCCGTCTCCGATTTCCTCCTCGTTGATAAAAATGACCAGTCTAGCTCGAGAGCTGAGAGCGGCCCGCATATTGCGTCTTTGTGGATCGCGCAGGGACTCAGCGTGAACTCGGGCGCGCATTGGGTACACGGCCTGCAGGAAACTGACTCCGTCGACCAAAACTCCAGACCAGGCTTGCACACTGGAAAAATCTCCTTTGAGCGTACCGATCTTGTCGTGATTACGCCGAGCAACCCCAGCCACACCAACGACAGGCACGTTACACTCCGATGACACGGCATCACCTAATTCGTGATGAACAGAAAAATAAAACAGGATTTTCTATACGTACAATGCATTGACTGTTTTGTTAGGATTATTCGATGGAAGTTTTGGCGATGTCTTCTCGTCGAGTCGACGGAGAAGATCTAATTAATCCATCAGCAATTCTAGGGTACCATTTATCCAGAACTTTCGCTTCTATTGGACCGGAAGAATCCACCAACAATTTTAGTCTTTCCGATCAGAGATTCTAGGGCAATTGACAGGGAAGTCTGATCTCACTGATCGGAATCTTTCGGTTAGCGCTTCTGGGATATTTAATAAGACCTTCTGTACTGATTCATCGAGCTAACATCCAGTGCTGATAAGGAATTCCCGTATGCCCGATGGAAAGATCAGTTAATCAGCTGTACTAACCGAGCTGATTCTTAACCCGAGGGATCAGCGTGTCTAGGATAGAACAGCCATTCTAGAGCGAAGGCCCATCGACAGCTATTCTAGATCCGTCGATCAGAAATTTCAGGCCTTCAACCGATCACTAGTCCAATTGATCAAGTAGGTCAATGATTCTACAACGATGATCGGATATTCTACGCTATGCGATCACAGCTATCGATCGCCATTTTCTCTCTGATCGATGTCATTACCATTAACCTTAAAACCACTGTGATTGAAATCCATGTTCCGAAAGTCTCGAATAAACCAAAACTTCCGTATCCCGCTACTTTCCTGTACGGATAATCGCAACGAAAGTTGGACATCTCATTTTCGCGGGAATCGTTCGTGCAGGGTATGTCGAGGAGCGGAACGGAAGTTCGACCACCCACCGCGTCTTGCAAAAACCATAATCGAGGCGTGATACGGTAATTTTCTAGACGCGGCGCAACGAGCGCAAGAACGAAGCCGTATACGCAACAAGACGCGATAACGTACTGTATTTTATAAACGAGGAACGCGCGTGGATCTTTTTATTTATTCTTTTTTTATTTTCTTTAGATCGGTGACGTAGATGAAACGCGATTCGAATGCGCGCGCGCGCGCGAGCGCGGATGTTACAATACAACGCGCACGGACCGGAAGTCCTCCTCGCGGAACACTCCGCGCAAGAGCACTTTCCTTTCGCACCTAATATACAACGTACAACCGCCGCTCTCTTTCTCCCCTTTCCTCTACGCCTGCCCTGCTTCCTCGGCGCCACCAAATTTTTGCTCGAAACTTTCCAGACGCAGGCCACTTCGAGCACGATCGGAAGACGAGGGAGGAGTGGGGGGAGGCGGATGGAAGTAGTTCTCAAAATAAATCAAATAACAAATACTCCGTGTATTTATCTAAAGTGCTTCCGGTCCGGTTCTCGCTCGTTAAATGGAATTTCAGTGTTTCGTCATTTTGAGAAAATCGTCTTATTTCTTTTTTTTTGTCGCTTCCATTGTTACGCGAAGTATTATCGATATTAATTCCAATCTGCGATTCAATGTTTCGTACAAATCATAAAGTGTCAATTGGAACAATCAAACGAGCTGGTTGGATACAACATTCTTGATGGGCAATATTAACACGAGGTCTTTCTTTCACGCCCACTCGTCTCCCTTTCTTTGTCAGTCTCCAAATGAAATGAATCACCCTGTACGATTGTCCGTTTAAATACAGACGCGACGATGTACTCGACCGTTAACAAATGACTGGAGTTGGGTCTCGCGCGCATACGACGATTAGGTGTCGCGCAAACGGCTCTGTCGCAAAACCCTCTTTTGCCGAACAAAGTCTTGCGCAGAAGCGTGGTGGCGCAAAGAACTGGGAGAGTTCGCGAGTGTTCTCTTTATTTTTACTTTTTATTTTAATTCCTCGATACTTCCGCCATTATTTTGAACAATGTATTTTTGTCTTTATATCGTTTTTACGGATTTATCAGCTCTCTTGTTTCTGTCACGGCGAATATGGGAATAGACGGAATTAGGAACGTTTCTGGGCTCTGCGCGCCAGCGCGTACGCTCGAAGACGGTAACTCGACGAACTAATCCCGATTCAGTGAAACACCGTGATGGCACGCGAAAATCAACGCGTGATAATTATGGGCTTGTCAATTAGTGTTTTAACCGCACTCGGATTCGTGCGTAATGATAGTTTATTACTTATTCATTCTGTAGCTTAAGAATGTAACAGTGCAATTAACGAGTGATATTCTGTCTGATGCCTGTTGATATTTGTGCTATAATAGCGAGGCGTGATAGTATGACGTTGCCCTAGAAATTTTTAACACCTGACGGACAAGCAGTTCAGTGGCTGCAGTTCCGGATCGAGGCTGAAACGGTCATGGTTTTAAATTACAGGTTAGCATCGATGTTTTTTTTAAAATAATATCTGCTACGCGAAACGAGATTTTCTTTTCCAATTGAAATTAAAATGCTGTGAAAGCAATTGATTTTTCGATACGATCGAGTGGACGCGTGCGCGCACTCCGCGGGCACACGATAATGTTAAAATCGCGACAGCTCAAAAAAGTGAGGTTAAGTTCGGAAGACTGTAGCGCCGCTCGCGCACACCGACGTAACTTCAATTGCAAGATGAAAGTCGTAAGTAAATGGGAACCAGGTATAATTCGATTAATAATTTAAAAAATAAGCCAGGCGGTCTCGTTGATTCGAAACACGAAGAACGTTGCACAAGAATTATGAGATCCAAAGACAAATTCATTAATCGTACGAGTTAGCCAAGAGTGTGACAAGAAACGAGTATACGTTAAAAATGGTAACTCACGATGCCTTTGGTGGTAGAGAGTCTGCCATGACGTAATCGTAAATCCAAACATACGCTAGATGGGGTTGACTTGTGTATCCGACAAGCGTGCGGGCACACACACACACGCACACACATACACACGCGGAAATACACGGCACACACTGATAGTCGACTTTTGATTATTTTATCATCGATCAAAAATCATTCGTATCTCGGTTGACCAACGACGAAAGAACGCACTCGCGTGAAACATTCGCGTTAAGATCGCACGTACGATCCACGACACCTTTTCTATACACCCTTACGAACTGATATTTCTTCGTCGAACATAAAATTCGTTCTCTCCTTGTATTTATATTTCATTACTGCTAGATTCACGGCATCCGCGAACTATATTTTCTTCCTTCTCTTCGTTTTATTCATTCATTTAATCTCACGCCGGGACACTGGATATCGATATTTAAAAAAAAATCGCGGTCACCCCGAATTTTATTTATCCGGAAAAAAAAGCGGAAGACTTCAACGAAACGATGCGTCCCGTAAGTCGGGCGACTCTCGACTGCGGAGCTCTCCATGCGTTTAGAAGTTGCGCGGATTCGCTACTCGTGTATAGGAGCGCAGCCAGCAGCGCGGGCGACGAACGAGAGAGCACACGAACGCTCTACGCGCGCCCGGCTTATGGAAGAGAAAACAGCCGAACCGCTAGTCCGTTGACGGGGCTGAGCACGTTATACGGCCGAAGCGAGTGGCCGCGACTAGTTCGACGGGTTCTCTACTAATTTCCGCCCACGAACTAACCGCGCGAGAAACGTAAAGCGAGAGAGAGAACGAGGAAGAGGAGCGAGAGAGTTCGACTGACTATTGCCACAAGGAGGATGAAGGGGGGGAGGTGTGGCACGCACACCCTCGAGATTCAATGGAACAGTGGGGGCGTAAAGAGCTAGAATCGTTTGGATGCGAGTGGTGGGAAAACGAAAGAGTGAAAGAGATGGAATGAGATAATGAGAGGATGGCGGGGGGAGGGGGAATTGCATAGCGGAAAGACTAGAAATTGCGAAGCTGCGAACGAAACGTACGGCAATTGTACCGGCTTACATTTACCCCGCAAAATCCGGGAATCCTTTCACGAGATAACGATCGTTCTGATTTTTTCAAAATTTATCTGACATTCGAGTTAAGAACCTAACCTCACAGTTGCATCATAGTTTTACCAAAGCATCCTAATATCGAATCAAATCGTTCTCAATGTTGAAACACAGCATCTCAATGTTGGAAAGAGTACGTGCATGCAAATGGCGTGTGATTGAAATTGACAGGTATTAAAATTCGCCATTAAAATTCGTGTAGGAGGCCCGATTTAGGAGCGAAGGTTTTATACGCTGTTGGCTATACATTTTTTCTTTTGTATTCCATAATGAGTGACAGTGCAAATTTACGAACTGGATACAAGTGTGTGTTGCGCTTTTGCCTCCCGCGCTCACTTTTCGCGGAGACGTTAGACAGAGTATCCTTCACGCGGTCGCTGAAATAAGCAGCGAGAAGGTCATTCACATTAAGATGTGCGATTTGTTATGAGCCATGTATCGCTCTCGTCGATGTATCGCGAATACGAGATTACAAACGACGCGTCGTGTACAGACAGCGAGTAAGAAGGAGGGGGGCATGGGGCGACTCGAAAATTATTCGATCGTAAAGCGTCGGGCGATGCAGCACAAGTTTCATTTTTCGATACGCCCCCTCTCCCACCTTGTTTGCCACACACGTTCCTGAGGACGCGTCTCAGAATCCTAAATTTTTACAGTCCGAAAAGGCTCCTCCTCCCAATCATAACCGACCAAGAACCGGTTGTGTACTGTCCTTCGGAAAGTGGTCGGAGAAAAGAAGCGACACATCGCTTAAATCGGGTAAATCTATGGGGGACTCCCCCCACACGCTCTCGGGAGAAATATCCTTTTTTTCTTGTCGGAGAAACGTGAGGATGTGAACAGAAAGAGAAATTTCAATACGAGATATATTTTTTTAATATCCTTTCGGCACTATATGAAGCCCGCCCCGCTTTCAAATGGTCTCATAAATTTTTCTATTCTTGTCTAAGATAACATCGTCGCCGAAAATTTCACGGAAAAAATATTAACCTATAGTTCAATGGGGATCCGAACTCGGGACCTAGCGACTGTGAATCCGGTCCTAATCCACTCAGCCATCACTCGATATACACGAGGAAAGCAAAAAACAGCGGGTACATTCATACACCGTGTGATTCGTTGACTTAGAGAGTAACACTTTATTTCTTTAAATTTCACATCACAAAATTCTTTTCCACCCTCGAAATTGACAACAAGGTTAGGTTTTTTGCAAGCAAATAACTTGTAACGTTAAACGTCTCCAATACCACGTTCGCGCAGTAACGATGAGTAGAATCGATAATCAAAATGACCGACTAAACTCGTTGCATAAACTTGAATTTTATGAATATTCGATGTCGATTGAGCAACGAATAACGAGCGTATCGGTTATATCTAGAAAAAGATAAGCTCAGGGTCACGCGGGTCAGCATGTCGTTTCGCAAAAGAAAAATTCGGTTTGCAGGCTTGATTAGTTAATTCATCACACACGATGCGCAACTTTTAAGAGCTCTCTTTGCCTCCGTATATTTATTCGTAATTAGTAGATTTAAATTCAATTATTTACCGCGTTGAAGTAAAAGATCGAAAAGAATGGCGTCTATAATGGCGCGCGCGATAAACGACGGTGGCGCTTTTGTCATTGTACGAGACCTCGACAGGGCGACTTTTCTCCAGATCGACATTGCGGGCGACTGTCAATTTGAGAAAAATCTTTTCGAGAGCCTCGTTTGGGACTCTTCGAGTGAGATGAGCGCAAAAACGAAGAAACCCACGAGCTTAGGTACGAACGTTTCATCATCCAAATTCATAAACGTAATTCGTCCGAAATTCGTCTCGCATTAATATTCAAAACGCCATAACCTCATTTATTACGAATGTTAACCTATAAAAACGTAAACAATCGGGCAATTCGATGGTCGAACGAGATTTATGATCGAGCTAACATTTAATTAAGAACGGTTGTAAATTAGTATCCGAGAATGAGGAATTTTGAATCACATAACCTCTCCAATTTCCGTACGAGTATCACTCGGATATTAATTGCTTTGGCAGAAGTGCAACGAGCAGAATTGAAACGAGGTAAAAAAATCGTAGCTCGACGGTTTCAGGCGGACCTATTCAGGATGAGAAAACATCGACCAGGAGAGCCTTCTTGCTCGTAGGCCTCATATTCCTCAGTTCGTTGATGGCGCTCTTTTGGGTGTACACGCATTTTCCTGAGCTTGCGGAGTAACTATAATTTATCGGTCGCTTAAGAAAAAATGCTTCGATCGTCCGTTCCTGACGGCATCTAATTTTTATTCAGGCAAGCATGCCTATTAACGAAGATTATTCCAGGGGTGAGAAGGAACACATAAAGCTACCTTTTCATATGGAGGACGCAAAAAATCTTGGAAAGGTGTTGGAGCGATACAAGGATCGCTATTACACAGAAGTGCTCACCGGCGTCTTTCTCACTTACATATTGTATCCTTTTCGTTTCTACACAAAAATCAATGGTACGATTAGATTTAATTTTGGGATATTCTCTTTATCGAACAAAAATATTTCTAAGTTTGTAGTTTATTTATGCAACTTGCCGAATTACCAAATTCGAAGAGTAAAAAGAAATTTCCTTACATAACAATCAAACGCAGTCTCCAAACGTTTGCCATTCCAGGCTCGATATTCCTCTCCATACTGTCCGGTTTCCTGTTTCCATTCCCGCTCGCTCTCGTTCTGGTGTGCAGTTGCAGCGCTATTGGTGCGAGTCTCTGTTACTTGGTTTCTTCGTTGCTCGGAAGGAAACTGTTGCTGAAATATTTCCCGGAGCGTGCGAACGTGTGGTCGCTCAAAGTGGCCAAACACAAGGATCACCTGTTGAATTACATGCTGTTTCTGAGGATGACTCCGCTGTTGCCAAATTGGTTCATCAATTTGGCCAGTCCGGTGATCGGTGTGCCGTTGATACCGTTCATCGTTGGGACCTTCTTCGGCGTTGCACCACCTTCCTTCGTTGCGATACAAGCTGGACAAACCCTCAACAAATTGACATCGTCCAGCGACGCGTTTTCCTGGAATAGCATTTTAATTTTGTGCCTCTTCGCCGTCGTGTCTCTCGTTCCTGTGCTCTTCAAGCAAACTTTCCGGCAAAAGTTCGACTGAGAGAGCGAGTTTTATCGCTTATTTATCGAGTACAGGGTAACTCGTTTTGTTAGACGATCGTCCGATCATCGACGTTGACGAGCGCGATGGAAACCGAAACTTTTCATCGATCTTCGAATCGAAGCTCACCTAGCCTAATTCCGATACGAAAATTCTAATTAACCCACCCTTATGTATACTTATGTTCGTAAATCTTCACACTATTTATTCGATCTTTCCTAACCTATATCCGTATATGGGTAATGCAAAGAGATATTTTTCCTCTGATTGGAAATCATTTTTTTATTTACTCGGAGACTTCAACGATCTCGTTGAATTTGAAAAATTAATAAATCGTTTCCTTCGTCGAAAATAATATTCACTGATCTTTCAACAGATATTTCATTTCGTTTTATAGCGGGAGTTAGAAACGATGATACGGATGGAATATTTGGCAGCTACTCAACAATCAAATATGAACTATTCAATCCAAATTTTGAATGTTTTTTCTCAGTAGTAACTTATATGTTATTTATATTTTCAAACAGTACCAATGGAAATCTTTTTGCATCCATCTCATATACATATAGATATGTATATGCATTTGTAAATATTGTGTAATACAACGAGTCCACGGGATGGATACTTGAAAAACGAGAATACTTAGCCTCAAATAAACTCGCCGCCGTGATTACCGGCTAAATCCGGCCAAATACAGAAATGTTTATATTCAGTTGACGATTTTTTTTTTTGCGCATTTAAACCGATTGTAATTAAAAACAATCAAAGTGAAAAAAAGATCGTACCATTGGTTCAAATGAATCTCCTGGTTTTTTTTCATGCATCTACACCGTGTATCGAAGTCGTTAGATCGAAGCTCACCGTACAAAAAAGCACAGTGAAGAGAGTACAACGTTTTTTTGTTTTTTTACGAAGAATTATTTATCGGTAGAAGTATATATATATGTATATATACACATTCACATAAATATAGAATTGAGTGTACAAAGATTTCAATAGAAACGCGAATAATGAAGAAAGAGAATTATATGACGAAAAAAAGATATGTTTTTCGCATAAATATCACAAGGAATAAATGTATAGCCGAGTATTATAATCGAAATTTGATTGTCAACAAAAATGGGTGATGGAATATCGCAATGCAGCTATAGAAAAATATATATAAATATAATGTATATGTTTTTCAATATTTCTTATAAATATTACGTCATCCCCAACACAGCGTTTTTCACTGAAAGAATAGCGAGCTGAATCTAACGATGCGTCGGAAGATTAATGATTGCATTTGAAGAAAGCGATACGCCGTCGCTCTACCGATGTTAGCAAAATGATACGAGATAGCTTAGGCTAATATCAGTCGAGTTGATCGCCGGAATGCTCAAGGGTCTCCAGTACCACCAATTATACCACACTGTGACAAACAAGTTTAAAAATCATAAGTAAATTTAATAAACGGGAGCCCAAAAGCGATATGTGTAAAATGGTGGAACGGAACTTACGCGTGTGACCTGCGGACAACATAATCGTGAACGAGTCACAAGTGTGCGAGCATTCAGGACTAGGAAGCATATTGATCAGTCTCGCGCCGCTCGTGCATTTGATCACGATGTTGGTACATTCCGGGTTCGGCTGAAGAGTCGTTTCGAGGATTTATCCAATATCTAAATCTAATCTAACGAAGACAAGTGCAAGAAGATGATCCGATGAAAGTCAGTCTTGTTTACCAGCGAATAAATGGGTGACCGAGGCTCGTCGATGAAGACGAATTTCTCTGGACTCTGACTCCAAATCGCTGGTACACCGGATGGGCGAGGGAACAATTTTCTTATCAATCTACCAGGCCTCATTCTCGTCACGCGCCATGTCACGTGAGTGTCCCGTTGCGAGGTTGGATGCTCGTCGAATCTTTTGTGAAAAACATCGCTGATTTTCCTACGAGAGAAAGGCTGATTGATTTTCCAGAGAGAAAGATTGATTGATTTTCCAAAATGGATCGATCGACTGATGGGTCAGAGAAATAGCGAGATTCACTGTTTACCCATACGAGACGTTATTGGACGATACCCGGGCAGCATCTTCGTCGAAAATCTGCGCGTTACTCGCATATGTTTCTAACAAATCGTTATATCCCACTACATTGTCAGTTTCTTCTGTAGTGTACGGGATTCCCAAGTGGAGGGCGCTACTCGCGTTGCTCCCGCCATTTGTGAGGTTAGGTATCGAACGGACTGTACTGCACGGCCAGCAGTCCATCTCTGATACACGAAAGTATGGATTCTCTACGAGGCACCATTCGTCGTACCATTCTGTCAAGTACGCAGTATAAAAAGTAGTTTTTATATATTTTTCGTTTCGAAGATGCGAGGGAAACTGAGACAAAAAACAGTAAATTATTACCTGTTAGAGAAGGATATCGTTTGATAATCGGAATAGCTATTTTCCGCAAGTTTTTCAATCCCGGATAAATGAAGTCTTGGAGATTCCTCAACACGAGTTTGTGAGTCGTATTATGATTGTAAAGTAGAAGCGCGAATATCGTCAAACCACACAACATACAGGCTAAACGTTTGAAGAGACGTAAACTCGTTTTAATGACACGCACTTTTTTCGGAAATTTCCGATCGAGGCTACGAAAGCATTGCTCGAAGATTTTATTGGCTTCCGAAGGGGATATACCATTTTCGACGGCATATTTCTTTATCTCGAGAATGTATTTGCGATACGCATCCAAATTGGTCATATCACCAAGTGTCACGCACAGTGTCGCGTGCGAATAGGATCAAACGCGAAAATCAATGGTCCGAAATTTTCTGAATCTACTTTTGAATCGACATAATCGATTTATTCGAATTACGCGCAAGGGCAACAGATGTTTTACCAATTTTCGGGTTGTAAACAAACTGCGAGTCAGCTGGAACGAAAAAAACGCGTAACGCCGCGGCGAGAGATGAAACTAAAACATCGGTGATTATGGCGCCACGGCGGAAAATGGAACTAACGCACCAACGACGAATCCAACCGGCTGATGATACCCTCTCGATCGCTTGAGTCGCCCGCCAACAAACATCCGGTTTATTCTCCAGTCTCGTACTGAAAAATGAAAAAAAAAAAAGGAACGAAAACGAGGTTCGCAGAAATCTAAATATATTTTCCGTTCTCGTTTTTAGACTTCTATAAAAGTAAGGGGGTCCTAAATTGTTTTAAATCCATATCCTGCTGCGCTCATCGCATATTGCTCTTGCTTTCACACGACTCTTAACAACGATCGTTAAATATTGTCCTAAACGTGCGCCACTAAGCAAACGCGCGATCGATAGTGCGTCGTGGTGAAAATTATCGATCGTGTCTATTCTCGCATAGTTGCGCGCGCGCACGATATCCGCTAATGCAATTCGACAATTTTTCTTCGTTATCTCGCGATCAAAATGTCCGTATCATCAACCTCTTTTGTTCCGTGGTTGAGTGATGCAACGATCCGATTCGCCGGGTAGCTTTTTCTTACACCCCTATATATGTATATATATGTATATATATATATATATATATAGAGTTACTGCGTTTGACGCAAACAACGAGCTCACGTGGATATTTACGGTAGGATGTCATGATTGCAAGACACTCAACTGAATCGGAACGTCTCGACATCTCGAAATGTGTATGTATACAGAGTTTACACGATATACGAAATATATTTGTTATTTGTATCTCTTCTTTCGACAATCGAGCTCGAAACATCGTGGAAACCATCAAAAACGCATAAACCAAATTTAGGTCTTACGTTCGTGTCAAATGTTGATGTTGTCAGTTCATGAAAATATGACAGGAACAACTTTGAGTTAAGTTGAAAGTATTTTTGACATTTGTTGCTAATTCGATCGAGTTGATGATTTTTTACTGGTGCTGACGAACATATTTTTTGGTTTGAGTGTTCAATGATAGATGTAGGTCTGATTTTTCCTAGACGTTTCAAACGTATGACTGAATAATTTTCTTCGTGTATACATATAGTCTTGAGACAGGATGCTTAGAGTCCAAACTGCTACAGAGATCGGTTTCCCCGATCATTGTCGGTACTTCTCAATCATTTCCGGATTGATCGTTATCCATCGCTGTGCTCAAGACTCCGTTTTACTTATTAAAAAATATGTAGATGTATATATATGGTTGTATATATATATATGAAACGTATGTATATGGAGCATGAAGTTCACAATGTACAATAAACAGGTTTGTTCTCTTTGCCCCGAGCTGTTTTTAGCTCTATGGTCACCGCTCCAAATGAATCTACGGCTGTACAGTCTTTAGTTACAAGGTTGAGTAGGAGTTCCATCGTCCTTTTTTTATTTGCCCAAGCGAACTTACCAGGATTTCTCCTCGAGGAAGAAAAAGATCTAATGGGTGTTACACGTTTTTTTTTTCTTCAAGCAAATTCCATAAACGCATTTTCGTGACGTAGGAACTCTTACCGCGAAACGACGAAATTTTGGGAAACAAATAACGATGCTTTTTCCTCTCGCGATTGTTTTCTGCGAAATCAATCGTGGCTCTCCTTCTTATTGGAAAATAGCAAAGCTCGCTGTGGTTCTTGTGATAATCGCTGTGCGAGAAACGTGTTCGATAGTTTTAATCGAGGATCGATGATGATTCCAATCAGGGGCGCGGGTTTCTGACGTTACGACGATGAAAGCTTGAGAATTTGTCTGATGATTGCGTATAGCTTTGTGTATCTGCGTGTCGGTTTGTGTGTCGAGCGAGACGTTTCGATGCTTTCTTTGCCGCGCGCGCTGCCAGTCTCTCTCTCTTTCGTTTCTCATCTTTTCTTCCTTCGTTATTTCATACCCAGGGTAAACAAGCGTACGGGACACAGCTATTAGAGTCGTAAACGAACGGCAGCGAGTATCTGCCTCTTCGTCAGTGCTGATGACTCTGATAAGATTCCAGGGGCATCGTTTTGTGGCCTTGACCGACCGGATGTTGCTGCTGAGGTTTCTGCTGCTCTGGAACTACGCTGCCCGGACTCGTGTGCTGCTGAGATACTTTAGTTTGGTGCGATGTTTTTCGCTGCTTTATTCCCGTCGACAAGTATGAGAAGATACAGGTCACCGCGTACCAGATGTCTCGTGCCTGAAAAAGGACGAATGTAGCTTGCGGTCGTTGGTCGTTGAGAACGGTCAAGTCTTTTCTCTTTTTATTAATTTTTTATCGTTTCAAAGAAGCTATCACGGTAAATTACTCTGCCGCTGCCTGAGAACTTACCATAGGGGACTTATATTTACGTTGAATTACTTGTCTAGTTTTTGGATCTGGAAAAGAAAGAAAGGAAGGAATTACTCGCTGCGAGAGTTCTTGTAAGGGATACGCCATAACTTGAAGCCGATCATGGATCATTTATTAATAATGATGCGATTTGGTCATTAATGAAATCTTCAACATTTATCACAAATTCGACGGAGGCGTATTTCACCGGGAAAGAAAGCCAGAGGAATCCAGAAAAAAATATCCCGTTGTGCAGAGGATTAGTACGCGATATCCTTTTGTGAAATGGTTGACGAGCAAAGTAGAAAGATGAGAAAAGCAGAAAATCTCTTTGCTCGATGATACTCACTGAATTCTTCCAAAACGAAGATCCCACCATTCTGAGTAAAGCACTTGCTGATATGATCTAGTCTTACAAAGAACTGCAAAGAACCCAACGTTGTCTCATTAGTAACACGAGAGACGAAGACGAACGATACGTGGCGATTGAGGTGCTTTCGATACAAGTGTCACTGGATGTGTGATCATGCTCTATGTATTCGTCACGTTGCATGGACACGAGGGAATCTTAATCCGTGTGACGAATTTTTCGAAGTGTCTATCGAGAAAATTCGAAATCGGCGAGTGACCAGAAATTTCGAAATTTTACGAGACCTCTTCGAAAATTCTTTTTCCCTTTCGCGTTTACTTTCCATTCGATCTTATCAAACTGCAGACACTTTTGTTTTTACACATTCGAACAACGTAATTTCAAAGCTCGGTCGCTACATCTATAAGGTGTCGAGCTAATAAAACGTGCAGCGGGGTGCGGTCTGAACTTCTTAAAAAAAAAATGAAGATTCATCAGCACAGAACGATTTAGGAAATCGCGACATCCGGAAGCATCGAAATCCAACATTTGTCAAGTTGACGGATACAATTTGAATCTTGAATTATAAGAAAACAGCATTCCATATTTCCCCACGTTTCATAGCATTATCAGCACCAGGCTTCAGTTAATTCGGTATTCAGCTATTCCACGGAAGTTTCAGAGGACAGAAAAATCCAGTTTAGTGGAGGGTAGGCCTGCGCACATGTGCAATGCGATACTGCGATACAAATCAGTCTTCAGCAACAATAAAAAAATTCCCCGCGTTACATTAAGTTTTCCCCTTTAGCGGAAAGTCCGTCTGTTCATTAGATACGTTCAATTTACGTGTAAATTCCCAATATATTTCACGTTAAGGTTAAATAAGCACACAACGCGTGAACGAAGAGCGAGAAATGGAACATAGAGATGCGCAGTACCACGTTTGCCCATGGCGCGGAGATTTTCGGGCTCTCCGATTGCGGGCCTTCCCCGAGTAAAATCTCGCGTATTGTGGCGCATGCTCCGCGCGTATTGGACTTTCCCCCACCACGCGGCGCACAGACCAACTTCGGCGCTCAGTGGGAGAAGCTCATGCAACTGCGGGAATCCCGAGAATCGAGGTCGCGGTGTACACACGTCGCAAGCAGAAAAACGTGGCTAGCGCATTCGCATGTACAAAGCCGTGCAAGCGTTGATTCCTTTAAAGCGGCGGCAGGCAACTCTGGAGATGGCCTAAACGCATCTTACATCGTTGATTGCTTTAGCGTTCATACTTTATGCTAAGATGTGCATTTAATATATACATATACATATATATATATATATACTGCGTATATATACATGCATATCTATATATATATATGTATTACGTTTCATTTTCAGTTGTAAAATTATATATATACGTATATATATATATATAAATGTGTCGCAATTGTGTAAAAGTGGATAATTCGTAGAGCGTTCGTGCTCGAAAGACGTGCCGCTGTGTGGCGCTGTGTGTACAAGATGGCGGGATTGTGCGCGGCAACGTCCCGATCCCGATGTCAAAAAGACCGAATTATCCGAACACAAGACGGCTAAATCTTGCCTGCTAAGATATATTGTTGATTATCGAAGATCGCGTTAAGTGCGGGAGGTCGGGGGAAGGAGACAAGGTGAGAGCAATGTTGCGGTGCGCCATGCTCGAAACTACGAGAATCTTTTGTTCACAACATTATGTGGAACGAAGCGTTTTAACGGTTTTCTCATTTCTCGCTAGGTCGAGATCACTACTTGGATTAATCAAGCTCGCGAATTTTTCTATTGTTGTTCAAAGCATAGTGTGTATACAATATTAATAAGAGCGATTATAATCGGTAGAGTTCACTCGTCGGTTCTTTCGGATTGGGCGGAGTCTGTGGTTTTTTAGGTTATTTTGATCAACGAAGTCAGACGTACATAGAAGGACAGTTCTTACGTGCGGCTTGAAGACAAGTATTTTGTGACCCAATTGTCGCCTGGCGTCGTCACGAGCGACCAGCTGTTATGCAGGACCGCCGCTAAGTTAGCGCCACTTTGAGTAATCGGCTCTTTTTTACGAATCGTTAATATAACATATTCAGGGTGTCTCACGACGGAATGTCATCCGTGAAATTGGGGGTGGGGGTGAAATTCTGAGTCGATTGATACAAGCATGTGTGGTTCCCGGATCAACCACTGAATTATTATTAATATTTCAATAAATCCACCAGTTGATTCGCCTTGAACTCTCAATTTCTAGGGAAAAATGTCAAAACAATATTCTAACAACGTTTTTTTGCATTTTCCCAGTCTAATTTTGTACTTTCGGCAAAAACTCGGGTATATTTGTAATCAGTTGATAATTTTCGATTGGACATTCGACGAATATAATCGAAATTTCGTCGAAAGCACCGCACACAGCAACAAAAATCGTGTTTTCAGAAGTTTTTTACGATTTTTTCATGGAAATTTTGGTTTTTTGAGGAAATTAATGGTAGATTCGTGTTCAGGGGATCAAATTACATCGTAAAGGACCTATAAAAAAAATATTAAAAATCAAAAAATTTTTTCGATTTTTGGGC
>JAPYZI010002036.1:0-82536 GCA_030523105.1 Ophioninae sp. A BG-2022a | reverse complement strand
AATCGCAAAAAAAGAGGCAAAGGGGTATGTATGGAAAAATTTGCAAAAATCGATGGTCCAACTTCGAAATTCTGCCAAAAATCGAAAAATCATCGGATTGTAATGATTAAAAAAGCATTTTGAAGAGAAAATCATAACAAAGAGATCGAGCGCAAAGTGGAGTACCAAATTTCAATGGAAAAAAAGTTACGGGCGATTTAGTAAAAAAACGTATTGTCTCCAAAAATCGAAAAAATTTTTGGATTTTTAATATTTTTTTTATAGATCCATTTCGATGTAATTCGATCCCCTAAACACGAATCTGCCATTAATTTCCCCCAAAACCCAACATTTCTAGGATAAAATGTCGAAAAGCTATTTCCAACTGGTTTTTTTCGCATTTTCCCAGTCTAATTATGCACTTTCGGCAAAAACTCGGGCATATTCGTAATCAGCGGAAAATTTCTGATTAAATCGACCCGTTTAAGAGGTGAAAAACGGGAAAAAAATGTTTTTGACTTACCCCGGCCACTTTTTTGGAATCTTGAAAATCACGAAATTTCAAAAGGTCGTACGGCAAGCTTTGAAGAGAAAATCATAATTGTCACCACCAACGTAACGAGGTATCGCATCGAAAGTTTCCAGCGTGTTCGTCATTCCCTTAATTTTTTTTTGGATGAAGAAAATGAAGACGTAAAAGACGAATAATTGCAGCTCTGCGAATTACCAATTTTGCTTTTCAACCCTTTTAAACATTTTTTATTTTTTGTTGAATATTGTAACCTTTGTTTTTTTTTTTTACGTTTATGTATTTATTATTTATTTTCTGTTAATTTGTTCAGTACATTTTATTAACGTATGTTTTATTTATTTTTATTACTTTTTCTCTTTATGTTTAACGTTTATTTTTTATGTCGTTTATTATTATAATTTTCGTATATTTCAAATTTCACATTATCCATAATCCATCTCATTATTTTAAACATTTCCATTTCGCATCTTAATTTTTATTTTCATCATATCTTTCGAATGATTTTTTATTAATTTAAATCGTCAATTCTTTACTGTTCATTGTATTTTGAAATAAAATACGTCAAAACTTTTCGTATAGTATTTTTATTTTCTCAATTTTTACACGCTGTATCTCGCTTATCGTTTTTTGCTTTTTTTCGTAATTTTTTTCAGCATTCAGTATTTTCAAAAACCCAAAAAAAAAAATCCAAAAAAAACATCGAACCTTTTTTATTCATGAACACTTTGTACCTCGTGCAATGATCGTTTTTCCTCATCAACGCGAACGTTCAACGCACCTAGCATGCGGATGTGTTACGCCGAATGGAATTCGCGGATCCGAAGCTTTCGCTTCGCGTTCGCGCGTCCAGCTCGTGCGCCGTTTTACTACGTTCCTCGTTTTCTTTTTTTTTTTTTTTTTTTCGTTCCACGCGATTAACCGTCAAATCGAACAAAAATAATTTAATGAAATGAAAAAGTTAAAAAAAACTTAAACTTTCCTCCCCAGACGACAATGGTTACTGGACTTATCTTGGATCGCTGACAACACCGCCGTGCAACGAGAGCGTTACTTGGGTTCTTTTTAAAAAGTACATCGAGGTGTCTCATCATCAGCTCAATATATTCCGCAATTTGAGAAAGTTTCCGCGTGGCGACGAGTGCCCGTGTCACGACAATCATGGAGCGGTAAGTTCACTCGCACGATTACACAAATTGTTATTATTATTTTTGTTACAACAACGTTATTATTTATTATATATATAAACGAGTTTTACTTCCGTAACATGGAGTACAAGTATTTTACAAATATTTTCCTTATTCATTATTTATTATAATTCATTATAATATTTTTGTAACAATAACAATAATAATAATAATGATGATGGCTCATATATAATAATTATTGGAATTAATTATCATAATTGGTGATAATGAATCATTGAATAAAAACAAATTTACAATAATATCATTCTTTATTACAAACAAGTTATTTATGATTATTACAAAAATACATTGTTAAGAAATATGTTTTCGTATCGATCAACAATTTGTTTGTTGCATGTTTGTTTTTATAGAAATATTATCGTTCTTTCTTGTTTTTTTTTTTTATTCTTTTTTTTTTTTTTTAATTTTTCAATTCGATACTATTCGGAATAAAATATTTTCTTGGCAACGTTTGATAAGGTAATCAACAATTTCCGTCCGCCCATGCCACTGGGAAACCGTGTGCTCCGCGAATACGGAAGTCTGTAAAGGAGAATCGTTCGGTCGCGAGACAGTCGTGACAGCATTCTGAGACGATCGCACAGACATCGCTCGAGCGAGCTGAAAGCCAACAATTTTTTCTGCGCCTCAAACGTCCACAAACGTTCCAACATAATGGTTGTTCCGGATCAGGGAAGAGGGGGGGGGGGTATATTAAAAAAAAAATCGGATTACAGGATGTGAGAAAAAAAAAGAGAAAAAAAAAGAGAGAGAGAAAGAGACAGACAGAGAGAAGGAAAAAAATGAGTGAAAACAAATAACCACAAATTCTCCAACAATAATTTTAGCAACAACAAAAAGTTATAACGAATCTCGAATGTTTTATTTTTTATTTGAAATCCAGAATCCGAGTGACTGTTTTACGTCACGGTTTCGATAAAAGTATTGAATATTCGCCTGTTTCCCAACTATCCGTTTTGGGAACGAAGGCAAACGAAAAAAAAAAAAAAGAAGAATGCAAAAAGCAAATTTATAAAAAAATCGTAGCCTTCTGCGACACTCGTGATTTTACGTGTACAATTGTTTTAGTGTAGAATATCGATGTATACGAGTTTGTTGCGATTCGCAAAGTGCAATTAACATTTATAATAATAATAATAACAATAATAATAGTTATAATAATAATCGTACAATTACGGATTTAATACACTCGTGTTACGCCTTCAAATCGTGCCTAATGTGCTCTTCACGCATGGAACATGGTTGACAGTTACTAAACCAAAAAAAAAAAGAGAAAAAAAACAAGAAATAAAAAATGAAAAAGAAGAGAGTGTGAGAGAGAGAGAAAATGATTTTTGTGGGGTCACGAGGGATCGAATAAATCGACACACGTTGCCGGAAAACGAATTTTTCTTCAAGCTTCCAAAATCTGAAAAGTCGATGTCGTCCAAAAATAATAATTTCGTGAAAATCCGAAACAACAAAAAAAAAAAAAAAAACGACCTTATTTTGCGCTTGCGCAATTTCGGAACTCGATAACAACGAGAAATGAAAAATTAAAGGTCGAACAAATATGAGTTCCGTTCGGTTGTGCTTGGAGTTCGAAATTTCGGAAATTCATAATGTCCGCCCAAAAAAATAAATTCGAAAATTGAACGAGCCAAGTTCGTTTTTTTTTTTTTTTTTTTCAATCCAAAAATAAAACGACCAAGGTTTTTTTCCGTTTTTATTGGATTTCGAAATTCCGGAATTTCATTAGAAAAGAAAAACCAAAATAACCGAACAAACGAGCTTTCTCTCTCTGCATTTTTCTATATATATATATTTATGTATATTCATTCATGAACACCCCCACACGCGAATTTATTAACAAAAAATCGTAAGCCAGCCCAAAAAAAAAAGGGGAACTGCAACGATCGATTTCAACGGTTGTGAATAACCGGAAGGTCGTGGAATTTACATTAAAAAAAAAAAAAAAAAAAAAAAAAAAAAAAAAAAAAAAAAAAAAAAAAAAAAAAAAAAAAAAAAAAAAAAAAAAAAAAAAAAACATCGAAAAATGCGGCCAGTTGTGTTCCACTTCTGTGAAAAAAAAACACTCAGACATGCGCGTAGCAATACTTCGATTCTTGTGTCATAGGATCGCTGAATGTAACGTCATCGATCACCGATCCACGATTGTCACTGTCATCGTTATTGCATCCGATTTTGGAATTGTTATTATTGTATTGTTACTGTAACCCCTCGCGACGAGTAATAATAATAATATCGTACAATACACAACAACATCAAGGGCACAAATGACACGTAACAACAACAATAAAAAAAAGCCAGCAACAAAAACAAATAAAAGCAGCAACTACAATAAAATAAAAAAAAAAACAACAATCAAAAAAGGAAGAAAAAAAATAATATAAAAAATCAACCGGAAACAATAAATACGAAAAAGCAGAAACGACGAGAATAACAAATTCGAAAGCAAGAACAATAAAAATAACAGCAAGGGCTAGAAAATATAAAAACAACAATAAAAAGAATAAAGACAAAAAGAGCGATAAAAATAACAAAAACAACAGTAATAAAAATAACAACGATAACAACAACAACAAAACAGCAACAATAATAATAATAAGTTAATTAGAACCACGAATTAATGATGAAAAAATAATTAGCACGCACGAGACATCATGGGGCAAAAGAATTTTAGTTTGGGTTCGTTTAGGTCTGCGATCGCGTTGTTCGTGTACTGTTTTTTTTTTTTTTTTTTACGTGTCACTGCGATGAAGCGAGGCCCTTTACACACAGTTTCGTAAGCGTGTGGCGATTAGACCGGCTCGCATGAATTTCGTGTATCGCTTGGTGTGAACGCTTCGATGTCAATGGCAACGAAAATGAAGAAGGAAATATTAATAACAATAAATTATTTAAAACAAACGAGGAGGAGGAGAGAAACCGAGCAAAAAAATTGTTACACACTCGTAGAGAGATGTTAGAATAGAAAATTGTTGATCGAAAGTGTATTAGTATTTGCTCGCTGCTGCAGAGTGAATAAATACATTAATAAAGTAAAAAAATACAAGAGTTTACAGCTACGTTGATTTTTTACCCTTGCCTTTATTTTTATTCCTTTTTTTTTGTATTTAATTATTATTGTTTTATTTATTAACTTACACGTTCATTTATGTGCTTTCGTACTTATTTATTTATTGATGCAATGATTCTTGAGTTCCTTGTTTATTCATTTTCATTCATTCATTTCTTCACTTGTTTATTTAAGTTTTAATTTTGCAAAAATATATTATTTATTTATTTTTTGTTTTACTTTATGTATTATAACTTTCTGTATTTATTTATATTTAATTTGTTAATTTCGTTTGTTAATTTTCTATCTCAGTTATGTTATTACAAATTTGGCAATTTTATTAAATTATTCATTGCTCATTTGTTGACTAATTTTTATTGATTTATTTATTAATCAATTTAATTATTCGTTTTATTTTTGAATTGTTTATTTATTATTATAGAACATTATTTTTCCTTGATTATTTGCACTAAAAAAAAAGAGCATGGGCTAATTTTTTTTGTCAGTTAAACAAATTTTAAATTTGTGGCTGCTGGGAAGACGCCTTAAAAATAGTGTTTTTCCTCGAGTATTGATTTCGGTCGCGTTGACGAAAAAAATAACAAAACATATCGGGCCTTCGCAATGTTCGGCATTGCAATGAAATTATGCCGTTTTTGCGAGCGAACGACGCGAGAAGACATTGACTTCCATGGTCAAGCGAGACTGGATCAAGGCTTGAGAAAACGCGGACGCAGCGAGGATTAGAGAGGAAGAACAAATTCCTTCGGAAACAATTGATTTCAAAATCCAAAAAAATTTCAAATACATGCAAAATGCGTTTCTAAAATGTTCCTTCACATTTGAAAGTATATTTTGGAATTCGGAAGGAATACGATTGAAAAATGCTTTTTTTATCGTATTCCTAATCGTAAAATGCGTATTTTTAATCGGATTTAAAACGTATTTTAAATTCTTAAAAATTCTCTTTAAAATACGTATTTTAAATTCTTTAAAATTCTTTATAAAATACGTATTTTAAATTCTTTAAAATTCTTTTTAAAATACGTATTTTAAATTTTTTAAAATTCTTTTTAAAATACGTATTTTTAATTCTTTAAAATTCCTTTTAAAATACGTATTTTTAATTCTTTAAAATTCTTTTTAAAATACGTATTTTAAATTCTTTAAAATTCTTTTTAAAATACGTATTTGTAATTCTTTAAAATTCTTTTTAAAATACGTATTTTTAAATCTTTAAAATTCTTTTAAATACGTATTTTAAATTCTTTTTAAAATACGTTTAACGTGTTTCGGGGACGACGGAATTTGCGAGTGGCGTCTTCGGCGTGGGTTTTCAACCATAACCGGTTGGTCCGTGAATAATAATATCACGTACGGGCAATAATCGTTGTTTTTGTGGAGCGATCGAAGCAACTATACTCCGACAAGTGTTTCGAAACCTTTCACCTGAAGGGGGTTTCATACAAGAATCGATCGACAGGTCGACAACGTAAACGACCGCTTAAACTATCCATGTTGTTTCGATGTATTGGCTCGGTAGGAAAAGAAAAAAAAAAGAAACCAGTTGTTTTCTTTTTTTTTTCATAATGATAAATTAAAATTTGTTTGCAGGCATAACCGCTTTTTCAAAGACTTAAGTTGTGTTCGATGACCTTTTACCCTTTTCTGGAAACTTTGTATTTCTTTCGTCGCGAAATGCCTGATTTGATTTCTTCGTCAATGTCAACTCAAGGTCATCCAAAATTTTGATGCTTCCGAGCTGACAAATTTCCGGAATGAAACTTCTCGAAAGCAAATTTAAAAAATATTTCTTTTTCTCTTTCACTTTTTTATTAAAAATTTTGTGGAAACATCGCACCGATCCAAACAAACAATTAGACTTGACTTGCTTTTGTATGAAGGTCGAAGGTTGATTATCTTGAACGCTACCAAATTTAATTGATTCACTCAACAAAGAGTTTGTAATTTTAGGACTTTTCGATATAATCTTGGTGGGTTGATTTTAATTTTTATTTGAATATTAATTCGTGTTAAGATATTAATTATTAATAATTATTATATATTATTACAATTATTAATAATTAGATTAATAATTATAATAATTATTATTAATAATTAGATTAATAATTAATATTAATGTAGAAATAATGAATACAATGTAATAATATTAATATTATCTAATAGTAATATTCAATATTAAAATTACTCAATTTATTAACATTATTGTCAATATACAAAATACAGTAAAAAATATACACTTGTTTCATATTTTCCATTTAATTTAATTTTATATTGTCCACCTAATTAACAGTGAATAATTATTATTCGAATAATATCTAAAAAAATATGTCGAGGAAATTATTCAAATAATAATTAATGTTAATAAAATAAAAATGATGCATGATATTATAATATAAATATTTAATATCCATATATTATATTCAATGTTTAAAAATTAACCACTTGTATACAGCTTGCGTTTGACAGTAAAAAAAAAAAGAAATAATTTAACGCGTGATTTTACACGACGAAAAATATTCGACCAGTTCGTTTGGTCGACTGGCGCTTAATGATCGCAATTTTCCGTTCAACCGTCTCGTATAGATCGCAATGAGCTGATCAAGGCGATCAGCAATTGGGCCCGATAACTCCGATGATGAATGTTAATTGTGACGTCATGGAACAACGAATCGACATAATTTTGTCGACCGCCCCCTTAACGTTACTTATAATCGGAACGGATGGAAAAATCGATCGTCAAAGCGACTTGGGAATGGTCGTTGAACGTGTTCTTCATCTAGAATGCACGTACGTGCGAAAAAAAAAATCCATTCACAGGGTAAGCCATTACAAAAATTGTATTGAATTTACAACATCAAAAAAAAAATTTATTTCTAATCACGTTGATCTGCTTCGAGATAATGACCATTTTACCAATTTTTTTCGGCGCCAAGGACGTTCCAAGGTCATGCAGAGTTATAAGTTTCAAAAGTCATTGGACAGAGGACGTTGGACGTGAACTGTCAACGCCAATCCGCGCGAAAACGAACAAATGATACGATTGAAAAGTAACGGACGAAAAAGCCTTCAACTTTGTTCTCTAAATTTTTTTCTGTAAAGTCAATAGTTTGAACTACGGAGTATTCAGTTTTTATTCAGTCACACGGTAGATATTTTTTTTTTTTGAAAATTAACACTGGTAGAGTTCTTTACGATCTGCAGCCGCTGCTCTTTGAAAAGTGAACTACCGACGTTATCGACTGCCAGTAAAAAATTATCTACAGTCGGTACACGTTTACCTACGATCGGTACATGTTTACCTACAGTCAGTACACATCTCCATCACCACAAACAATGCTATTATTATTTATTATGTAGAAGAAAAGATTTAAAAAATTAAGAATGAATAATTATAGGTTCTCTCGAAAAAATAAGAATTTTATTTTCTCGAGTAGAGTTTAACATTCTTACATTATCGAGCGCCATAAAAAAAAAAAAAAAATATATATATATATATATATATATATTATATATATACATACTTCTCATCAAATACACGCGAATTTTTAAATTTCTTAATGTTTTTCTTACTATCGTTTTTTTTTAATTGACGTTTTTTAATTAAACGAGTAAAAAAATGAAAAAAACAGGAGTACATTTTATAAATTTCAGGACATAAGAAAGTTCAGCATTGCGTGATTATCCTAAAAATTAAATATTTAAAAAAAATAAACCACATATATATAAGTTGCTGTGGATTTATTTTTTTATATATTTAATTTTATATAAATTTATATTTTTTTCATTTTATATTTCAATTCAATTATATATATATATATATATATATATATATATATATATATATATAAGGCGGGTCGCCTGGACCTTGAGAGAACGGGATTTATTCGGGTCGAAAAGTGTCACGTAATAAACATATATATGCCATGGTGGCGTCGGACACATAGAAAAGCTCGATCGCATTACCGATGTACGAATCAGGCGCCCACACGTATGACAAATGATTCACACACGAAACGGCATATTACAGTTATTGCGTTTTTCTAAATCACTGATCAAGGTGACGGTACTTACTGTACGAATCAGAATGTTCGAGTTTTCAAGCGGTGAATTTAAAGATGAGAAAAAAATAATTAATAGAATTAACCGAAGAGAATTTAGAGGACGCGTATTAAGGGCTTTGGTAACTGCGAAAGTTTCGACAAATCGTTCGTCACTTGAAGCAATTCAAATTGACGATAAAAATTTACAATACGAAACGAAGATTAGAAAAAAAAAAAAAAAAATTGATTCATTTTTTGTTTGGGTTTGTTCGTTTATCCCGTTTTTAAATGATAACTGGTATTAAATTGAATAATATTTTATTATTAAATTGCATTTAATAATAAAATCGACGATTATATTAATTATTCGTTGAATTATTTGATATATTTCAATTAATTGTTAATGTATCGAATTTATTATTAAATGTATTATTTACTTAATTGATTTTATTATATTAAAAGAATTATTGATATTATTAATGATAATTAACAATTAACTAATGCTCTAATTATTAATAATTTTTTTATAACATTTTACAAAGTTTGGTAATATTTGTAAAAATAAATGTGCAAAACAATTTTTTAATACCTTCATTATTTCTCGTAAATTAATTTTTTTATATAACCTTGATTTGCTTGCCATCACATTCGGCTAATTCCTCAACAATGACGTCAGGTGCAAATCCCTCGGTGGCGAAATTGCAATGGGACGGACGTTAGTCAAACGTCCCACTTTTCATACGGTCCAGCTGTACGTAAGCTGCTTATATTAATCTTTTGCAACTAATACAATCGGTAGAAATATAAATCGTCGTAGAGTGACTCACGCTTCTACCACTATGAATTTTTCGTCGAGTGTGTATTGCGTATTTTCATTTGCAATTTATCGCACGTCAGATGAAACGAATTTCAAGGCGTGCTATCGCTTTTTTTTTTATCGTTTCATGACCCAACCCTCCCAAAATACTAATTTTTATCGTTTCAATAAAACTTGAAATTTCTAGTGAAAAAACAAGACGAGAATTTCATTTTATTTCATTTCACAGTAAAAAAAAATTTTTATTACACAATATAAATCAAATAAAAATTATAGTATTAATTTTATTAACATTATTATTTTTATTTTTATTGTATCATGAAATTTCATTTTTTTTTCTTTATAAAGCAATTTTTTAAAATATTTTTTTAATGTTGCTGACAGTCATATTTAATTACTACAGTTCGTTGCATGGAAAATCTTAAATTAAATATATTTATTCACAACGAATAAAAATTAACTAGACGCGTTTTCTCGATAAATACGATTTATTTTTTTTTTTTTTTTTTTTCATTTTAAAACCACTTTAAACGCACAATAAGAAAAAAAAAAAGAATTTTTCTCGACGAAAAAACAGAAAATACGTCATAGGTGGAATGATTCACGGAGTTGGTCATGCTAATCAGCGTATTAATGTACGTAATACAAAGTACACGTCGCAATCCTCCTACTAAAAAAAAAAAAAATTGTTTAAATCATATTTCAACCTAAATTGAAATATTTAATTGCTGGGACAATTAATTTCGAAAGATCGAGAATTCTAACGACGCGGTATATGAACAGTTTCATCGTATCAAGATTTTTAGCTATCCTATTTTCATAATCAATTTTCACGAGTTGGAAAAATAAAAATTCTCGTGTTTATGGTAGTTGTTCGTACATTAGCACGATACGAACCGGTCTCAATCGTAGTCTTCATATATTTATATACACGCGATTGAGATGAGTCACATTCATTTAGTAATTATTCGCAAATTGCTATTCGCTCGTTGTATACATACAAATAGTAAGGAAGAGAAATGTGCGCATGCGCAGACCTCTCCGAAGCGAAGACAGAAGCGAACCATACGTGGGCAGTCAAACTTGCGGATAAGCGCAGTACGCGCACGAAATTCGTAACGTTCGCATCGTATTTTTGCTCGTGAGGATATCCCCTTAATTATCCGTTCAAAATGGCCATTTGTAAGTACAAAATGAATTTTTTTATCTGTTTAATTTTCTTTTTTTTTTTTCTTTTTTTCGTTCTAAAAAATTAAAAACGTAATTACGAAAATGGAGCGAAGAAAAGCGGCATTGATGTAGAATATTTTCGAAAATACTTTTGGGAGTAATGAGAATTGATAATGATACGAGGAAAATTGATGATGTGAGTATTGAATAGTCAGAAATTGAATTTTGATGGAAATGAAAAAAAGAATACATTTTATTCGTTGCAATAATTTTTTTTGTATTTTTTTTTTTTTTAATTCGAAAAAAGATTGGATTCGTTCTAGTTTAATCGAAATTTGATGATTCGAAGATTACTTATTTGGTGACAATTCGAACGTTCGAACGCTTCAAGTGACGATAAAAATTTACGAGGTTTAAAGGTTTCTTGAAAAAATTGAAATTTCAAATTAGATCGAAATTTAAATATTTGAAGGTTTCGAGTCGTCCAAATTTGAAGATTCGAAGGTTTAAAATTAAATTCAAATATAAAACCACAAAAGATCCCAATTCGATACAAATTTTATTTTTCAAAAATTGCTAATTAACGTTAATCATGAAAATTCAAAGATTTCAAGACAACAACAAAATTGGAAGAGCTGATGACTTCGAACGACTCGAAGTTTCAAGGTTGACTTTTCAAAATTGAATCGAAATTTGAAACGAATGGAAATGATGAGCAAACAAAAAATAATAGTAAAAAAAAAGGATTTGCGAAAAAAAAAACATCGAAGTGGATAGTAAATTCGAGTTGTTCGTGCTAATGTACACAACCGGTGAAGTTTGAACTCTCTGTATATTTCCAAATGTTCGCCCGATTTTCATAAAAACACACATAATTCTTATCAGCCTCGATATTCGGAGTTCGCGTTCCAAATGTGCCAACGAATAGAATATACTTCGAGAAAAAAAATTTCTCTCCTTATCTACTCGTCGTCGAATTATTTCGGGAAAATATTCGCCCGCTGTGCAAACCAAAACGACCATTAATTAGTAATCGACGCTGTCAAAATAATCTTTTTTTTTTAAAGTTATTTAATAGTTACTTTTTTTTAAATCACTTTTTTTTTAAAGTAATTATGTTTTTGGTTCGAATGTTTTTTATTTGCCACCAGTAGTGAATTTGAGTCGGGGAAGATTGAGATTTTTTAAAAATAATTTTTATAAGTTATAACTTATAAAAATAATTTTTTCAATAATTTAACAAATTAAAAATGTTTAAATAATTGAACAAAACAGAACATTTTGTTTATGCATTTTGGCGCCTAAATTGGTAACGAAAACTCGTGATATTTATAAAATAAGTATTTAAGAATGTAATCAAATAAATTCTAATATTATTCTCGTATTAAATTTCAAATAAAAAATGTAAGTTAAATAAAAAAATAATACCTACTTAAATAACCCCTTGAAATTAAAAAATAATATTTACACATCCAATAATACATATACACAGAATATTAGATGGGAAGAAAAAAATGGATTTTAATTATTACATAGCTTTTTAAAATTTAATGGTACCCCACTTGCAGAAGTGGGGTACCATCAAATTTTAAAAAGATAATTACCTTTCGTTGTTTGGAATCAATGGTGAAGTACTTTTTCGATGGATTCAAGGACGATTTTGTCAAAAGAAATAAAAATAGACGAAACGCCGGATTCGAAGAGGCGACAGGAAACGAGTTTGATTGGCGGAACGCGCACGAGGAAAAAAGGGCAGCCGTGCAGGCATCTCGTCTAAATATAGTCAGGGCGAGGTTTGACAGGCCGGTATGCCGGCCGGCTTGTTTCACGATCTCTTGCAGCTCTCGAACGATCCCATCGAAGAAATAATATTACCGATAAATCGTTATTATCAGGGTAAAAAATACGGAAATTCACGAAATGTAAAGAAATTTATAGAGTTTTTCGAAGTTTTTGACAAAACGGCTGATCCAAATGAGTTGAAATTTTGACAGTTGTTTTCTCGTTGTTCCACGAAGGACCTAACACTCCGGATATTTAATTTTTTATAGTTATTCAGTCGTAAATCGATTTTTCACCGGAAACGGACTGTCGATCGCGTTTAACGTAATTTGAAGAGTATCACGTCGTAGCTACTCGACAAACGAGTATTTTGACACCCGAATCATCTCGTTCGGTCAACAATTCGCTGAGAAAAGTACAAAAAACCGAGGTCGCGATCGCTATAAATAGAGTTTTTAATTTTGCTGGTTAAAAAATCCCGGAAAATCGACGTTTTATTTTTACAAAATACGAAAAATTCAAACGCTGATCATTAATTCGTAATATTGTAAACATTTTTTTACGAATGAAATTCGATCTGTCACTATTACCAATTAGGTAAATCGTTACCTAACATAGTATTTTTTTCTCCCCGTTATTTCGAGATGAAAAACCGGTTTTTCACTGAGGAGAAAAACAAGCGGATATAAATATTGAAAATATTTTTCCGTCGCCTCGAGTGGGCTTTTTAGCATTCTCTCGTTCTGATGTCTATTCTGAGATCGCTCCGGCAAGTGTATTATTCTTCTACTGGCAGGGGCGGACTTGCGAATCCAGTCGCCCATGGATTCCAACGTTGATAGATGTTGGGTATTGCATGATTCGCTCCAAAGTTACTCCTTGATCCCTACGAGAGTTCGCTCCTGCCGGTTTATCCGCGTGTGTGGGTCTCCGCGTATACTCGTTCAGCGTGGCCTTGCGCGGAAGACGACTTCCAGATTGTATTTCGCAACGCGGCGCTTGGCCGTCTAGGCTTCCAAGGAATTTATGTGCCTCTGTTATATCGTACCCCACCATTGGAAATGCGATACCGATCGCTGACAATTGGAACGATCCTGGTCGGTGCTGCTCGAAAATATATAGAGTTAGGAAAATCGGTACGATACCGATTTCTAAAAATCGGTACGATACCGATTTCCAAAAATCGGTACGACACCGATTTCTAAAAAATCGGTACCATACCGATTTCTAAAAATCGGTACCATACCGATTTCTAAAAATCGGTACGATACCGATTTCTAAAAAATCGGTACCATACCTATTTCTAAAAATCGGTATGGTACCGATTTTTATGATACCGAAATCAGTACGATACCGATTACTGAAAATAAGTACGTTATGGATTACTGAAAATCAGTAAAATTCCAATTATTCAGAATAGGTACGCTACTGATTCGTGAAAAATCGTTACGATACCGATTACTGAAAATTGGTACGATACAAATTATTCAAAATAGGTGCGATACTGATTTGTGAAAAATCGTCACGATATGGATTACTGAAAATCGGTGCGATTACTGAAAATCGGTAGGACACCGATTAAAGGAAATCGGAACGATACCGATAACTGAAAATCGGTATCGTTCCGACACCGTTCGCTGTAAACTATGTCACAGTTATTTCAAAATTCAGAATTTACATAGTTGTAAAATATTTAAACACTCTCTTTTATACCTCACGTAAAATTTCGTCGAGATCGTCGGGACGTATACGATTTTGATGGACACACGAATTTTCATCAATCTCGTGCCGGAATACTAATTATCCCGTTGACATTTTTAAATATACGAAGTCGTTTAAACCCACCCCATCTTCATTGTCACCTCGCGTTCCTGAGATATCACGAATTTCATAACGAGCCTGGCCAATCAACGATTTCCCAATAAATATGAATAATTAGAACCAAGTTCATATAAATCATCATGAAATGAAACAATACGTACAACTCCCAGGTCTTTCAAAATTTCACAAAAACACGTGAATTTCTATAAATTCGCGTGATTTTCGACGCTCGTTGTGTTTTTCTTTTTTGTTTGTTATTTCATTCTTGCATTGAAGCAAAGTCGCAGATTCTTCGTCTTGCGTGTCCGATTCGTATTCTCAGCCACGTTGTTGTCACGGGCCAGAGCGTCTTCGCTAATTTCGAGGTAATAAGCACAACAGTGGAAGACTTCCGGATAGGTTATTTCTTTTTCGCGCGGCGGCACGAAACACTCGTTCAGATAGAACAATATCGCTTGTGCGGCGTTGATCCTGGGAGGGAACGGGGGGGGGGAGGAGGAGGAGTAGGAGCGTTACGTGCCACGTCCGATATTGAGCGTCCTCGTTCGATGAGAACGAGACATTTCGCGCCCGTTGTATCAATCCAACATTAATTACGGGGACATCTGGCTTTTTTGAGGACAGTCCTCGAAATCCGAGTTTTCAAGGATCGTTGATTCCGGGCTTGAAATTACTGACCTTGAAATGACCTTTGGACAAATATGGTCTGATTTATAGAAGCGTTATTTCGGGGACACTAAGTTGGGTGTAACGTTGACTTCCGGGACATTGTGTGTTTTTTTGAGGACAGTCCTCGAAATTAGAGTTTTGAGGAATCGTTGATTCCGGGCTTGAAATTACTGACCTTGAAATGACCTTTGGACAAATATGGTCTGATTTATCGAAGCGTGATTTCGGGGACACTAAGTTGGGCGTAACGTTGACTTCCGGGACATTTTGTGTTTTTTTGAGGACAGTCCTCGAAATTCAAGTTTTCAAGAATCGTTGATTCTGGGCTTGAAACGACTGACCTTGAAATGACTTTTGAACATATATGGTCAGATTTATCGAAGCGTGATTTCGGGGACACTAAGTTGGGTGTAACGTTGATTTCCGGGACATTTGGTGTTTTTTTGAGGACAGTTCTCGAAATTCGAGTTTTTTCGCAAATTTTTTATTCCGAGCCACAGAACTGTCCTCGAATATTATCTCATTTGTCGAAAGGTGATTTCGGGGACTGAGGACGTTTACATAACGAGGCTCTTTCAAGGACGGTTCAACAATCGAAAGATCAGCTAAATAAAATGTCCTCTTATATATAGATGAAGACGTTACGTTATTTATGAATATGTATTAAAATATGTATTTATATTTATGCATGCATGTGTGCTATTCTACTTGGACGCTCGAGAAAGTAGGAGCTAAGCGTCGCTATGCGAGGTCAACGACAGCGAGGAAGCGTCGCTTCGCTCCGTGTCGAAAAGAAATAAGAAAAGAGAAGAAAAAGACACAAAAAAAAAAAAAAAATGTACGTACGCGAAAGAACGGAGCAAATGCAGCACGAGACGACTATTGCATTTGTAATTCCTGTTGGCAGCGAATTCCTGGACACTCGACGTGTTGCTAACTGGAAAAATAAATTGAAAAGCACCGAGCGTTTCTTTAAATCAATATTATTACTGTCATTTTTTTTTTTTAAGATTCGCATTACAGTCATTGCGATTGTAACGTCGATAATTATCATGTTTTGTATCATTACTATTGCTTACAAGAATCATCATTATTATTGCACGATAACGTAACGTTTTTAAAGAAAGTACGATGCAAAAATACATTTTTTTTGTTTTTTGGCATTTTTATTATTTCTCTTTTTTATTTTATTCGGTATTATAATTTCAGTAATATTTTTCATTTTTATATTGTTATAAGGTTATTCATTATTATTTTTACTATTACAAACATTATTATTAATTTTCGTTTCAAGTGTTTGATTATTTTTGTCGTTGTGTAAAATTGAAGATTCGGGCTGATGTGATAAACAAAAAATCAATGTTGTTTATTAAAAAATTATTTTCGACTAGTATCGATCTGATAGTAATATCGTTTCGATATTTATTTGTATTTACATCGATAAAAATGCGCACCAACTTTGAGGGAAAAAAAAAACAATTGAATAATTCAAAAAGTAGAAATAAAAAATTGTTTAATTTTGTACTATTTTTTCCGCGATGTTTAAACGTATTAATAAATAAAGAAATATCGAATTTTGAATAATTAATATTTAATGAATAAAAAAATTAATAATAATTGCAAAATAATTGATAATGAATTTATGAAATTGAATATCCGAGTGGAAAAATGGTAAATAGAGATTTGCCAATGAAATAAATCGGTGTGCGATTTCGTAAATTTTCGTACGAGAGATCGTTGAAAATTCATCGAAAATTGAAGGAATTTTGAAAGTCTACGATTCTGGTGTGTAGGCAGTCGCGGAAACGAGGATTCATCGTTGACGAAACGATGAACGAAGTGATTTTCGGAAGTTGAAAATTTGTCGGATTCGTCTCGGGATTTACGGTGAAATTCCGGCTGATTTTAGCACGGATAGTGATACGAGAGCGGCAGGCGTTGAGTACGCGTCGCCGATTCACATATTCACACCGCCAGGAATATATCCGGACCCGATAGACGTCCATGTAGGGGCGAGTGAATTGGAGAATGGAATACCCCGGTTTACCAGTGTGCTCGCATACCATTGCGCAATTGCGCAATCCCGGATTGACTCAATTACTCTAATTCTCGCATTGTTATGTTAATTGCGATCTCGCCACGACCTGGATCACTCAGTTGCCATGATTAATACGCGCTGCTCAAACCCACGTGGTCTTTACGTCCCTGGGAAACCACGAAATGCAATGGGACAAGAAATGGGAGTAACCCCTTAAAAAGTGCGGTGAATATGAGATTTTTATAGCCAGGACTTTATTAGTCAATCATTATTTTTATTTGTAACAATTACTTCGTAATGTTTCATAATATGAAAAAATTCTCATGACGTTTCGTAGTTTTGTCGATTTTTTAAACATTTTTTATAATTTCCATATTGTTTTCATAACGTTTTATAATTTTTCAGAATTTTCTTACGTTTTTCATAATCTTCCGTAATTTTCCTATTTTTTTTCATGATTTTTTATGGTTAGTCTATACTTTTGGAAATTTTTCATAATTTATCGATTTTTTCGACATTGTTTATAATTTTCTTATGTTTTTCATAAGCTTTCATAATTTTCCTATTTTTTCATGATTTTTCATAGTTAGTCTACACTTTTGAAAATTTTTCATAATTCATCTATTCTTTCAAAGCTGTATTTTTTTCGTTCCTTTTCATAATTTTTCAATTCATAATTTTGCATATCTTTCTTACGTCTTTTTTCCATAATTTTACTCTTTTTCATGATTTTTCAGTTTACCTATTTGTAATTTTTTTACTTTAAACATTTATCGATATTATTATTATCATTTTTATTTTTTGGGCTTATACAAACAATTGTCGAAATTAAATCTTGCTTGCCGTAGCGAACAATGAAATAAAAAAATCGTGAATAAAACACGATCAAGTCGAGAGTTGGAAAGTTATTTAAATAATGTATTTTTTTATTGGAGAGATAGCAACACGTTTTTATTTTTACATTTCCTGTACAAGGACCTAAAAAGTTGATAAAAAAAAACGTTCGTAGCTACCCTTGGGAGGGGCTGAAAACTTTAGAGAGGAGAAATATTCGATTACGCGTGTCTCTTCGGTGGCAATGATACAACAACTAAAATAATAGTGACATCATGTCGATGACGTTTGAACGTATAGTCAGCGAGGTTAACGCGCGACCTAATCGGGGCCAGACCTTTCTCACAATTCTCGCGCTTGTACATTCTATTATTATTATTATTATTATTATTATAAATATCAAACGCGAAAACAATCAAACTTGTAGAAATATTCCAAATACATGCGTTATTATTTACAAATGAACAAATTGTTTCCAGTTCTACTGGAAAAAAATGATAAAATAATAATAATTATTGAATTTATGAAAAAACCAACTACTATTCGTGAATTTATCGTCAATTTTATTGCAAAGGCATCAATGAAAAATTCGCTAATTATTAAGCGAATACGAAAAACAACAAAAATATTATAAATGTTTGGGTTACGAAAAAAGTGACTGGACAATTGAAGAAAAAAAAAAAAACAAAACAGTACGAATAAACTAGAATACGATAAAACTATATCCAATGGAATAAATAAATAATAAATAAATAATTAAAAAAAAAATTGATAAATAATCGAAAAAAGAAACGAATGAAACAAAAAATGACAAATAAATTAATATATATAGAAATAAATAATTAAAAAAAAATAGAATAATAAACGTTGGAAGGACGAATAAGAATTATGTATAAAATTGTAGATTTTTGTTTATTCGTTTCTTTACTTAATTATGAATTCGTTAATGATAAATAATGACGATTTAGCGATCGAAGATTCGAGTCGAATCCTTGAAAAAACTTCGAGTGTGGAAATGAAAAAGGAATCGTTGGGAATAAGAAATGGGGAGGGGGGGTGGGGGGGTTGAACAAGATTCACTCAGGTACCGTGGTTCACCGGCTTAGCCTAACAGAAGCGATGACGATAATATTGTGATGTCAGCTCGGGTGCGAAAGTACGACTAAGCTGAACAGCGTCTATTTATAATACGTTGACGAGCCAGTGGACATTGGTCGAACGAACTATCCAGAACTCGGCCATTATCATTTTGCGAAATTTATCCGCCAATAAAATAAGGGACTGTCAAACATTGACGGAAATGCGAGGGAACGTTCGAACGAAAAATAAAACAGGTGGAGCCACCTGGCGGATGATTTTCATGTACGGAAATCATCAAGAGGAATTTTCCCACGTGTGCTCATTTTGGGAATGCTGCTCTTTCAATTATTTTATTATTAAAATTATCGTTTTTCTCACCGTCGTAAATTACACTGGAATCAAGCATCAGAATGCACGATTTCTCCGACGCGTTTGTGAGTATGTTTTTTTTTTCTCGCGTATGCGTGTGTGTGTGTTTAGGGATTTTATCAGTGAGCTTGATTTATCTGGTTATAAATATAAATTGACTGATTATAAATTGTAAATATAAATACACTATTCTTGATTGCTTTTATTTGAAAAAAATTATCGATCGGTTTTTGCAATAAAATTTAATTAATTCGATAAAATGAAAATACGTAAATTATTAAAGTTAACGTTATTTCATTTATCGCTAATAAAAGTTACAAACGCTATTTTATCTATTTTATTCGTTTAATTTGTTTATTCAATTTTTTTCTATTAACAATTCCTCAAATAAATAATCGCAGCTTAGAAAAAAAATATAACAGTCATCAGAAATTGTGTTTACGAAATTAGATATCATATTGATTTCTATAATTCATTCATTTTTATTTTACTATTTTTTTATTATTTATGAAATTTTATATAAAATGTTATTTTTGTTTGTGTAATCATTAACTCCGGAAATTCACTAATTTTTATTAATTCAAACGTTCCCGAAGATTTGTCATTAGACATAACCCAACTTGCGTTCCTCGTTCCCTTGCATAACGAAGAATCTCTCTATTCGCTCGGTGCGTTTGTCTATCGATCTTTTCCGCTATCCTGTGGAAAGATTCCTGCAGTGTCCTAGTTTTCTCGATGCACATAAACCTCCCACTACCACGCGTGTTCCGAGATCGATCTCGAGACGTCTGGACGATCCGACGCCACCTCGGACAGTCCAGTGAAAAAGTATAAAGCCAGACATCGATAGCTTCGATTGGAATTCATTTTAATCGAGTTTTTTAAATTTAAGTTCGTTTCAATCGAGCACAATCAATTGTAAGGTATTTTCAAATATGTAGTCATATTAGGACGTAATTCGATCGATCATACGATTTATCAGGATCTAATCGAATATCATTTAATAAAAATGATTTTTATTAGGTATGTTCGATTAGAATCAATTTTAATTCGGTTTGTTCAATTAGAATCGATTTTGATAGAGTATGTTTAATCAGAGTATATTTTTATTGTGTATGTTTAATTAAAAACTATTTAAAATCGAGTATGTTGAATTAAAATCAATTTTAATCGAATATGCTTGATTAGAGTGTATATTAATCGTGTATATTTAATTAGAATCGATTTTAGTAGCGTGCGTTTCATTAAAATCCATTTTTCATGGAGAATTTTTCATTTGGATTAATTTCAATCGAATATGTTTAATTAGAGTGTAAATCAATTATGTATGTTTAATTAGAATTGATTTTAATAGCGTGTGTTTCATCAAAATCTATTTTTCATTGGGAATCTTTAAGTAGGATTATTTTTAATCGATCATTTTTTATCAAGATTTATTTTTATTTCATTGAATTCAGTGATCGAAGTTTGTTTGATTGGAATCAATTTTCCATTAAAAAAACAAGTGTATTAAATTACGATTTATTTTATTCGAATATACCGAAACAAATACTTTCCTCGAAATTAAATATTCCCAAAAAAAATGATATTTTTTCCTTCTTATTTTTTTCTTTTTTTTTTCTTATTTTTTTACGAACTTTTTTGCTTTTTTATTGCGCAGCACTCTCAACCGAAGACAAGCTGGAGTACCAGTTCTATCCGTGTGCGAGTGGTCAGGTACAATTCCGCGTCAAAGCATCTAACGATGCCCATGTTGCTCTCACTACCGGTCCCCACGAGGGGGAGCCCATGTACGAGGTAAGATACCACTCGGGACCAGTTTTCTTCCTGCTCGCAGTCGTACCTTTTTTTTTAACTCCTTTTCCTCTTTTCTTGAACAATTTATTTCGTGGAAACATTGATGAACGTCTAATTGACGAGTTCTTACTGTTTGAGGATTTTTTCAGCTTCGAGATTACGACTGACAGCCAATCAGTAAAAAGGAGAGAAAGCTGATACTTTTTTGTTTTTAATTTCGAAAGACTATACATTTTTTTCATTTTTTTTCTTTATATATTGACTGGTTATAAATTGTAAATATAAAAAATTATCGATCGTATTTACAATAAAAATTAATTAATTCGAGAAAATGAAAATACGTAAATTATTAAAGTTAACGTTATTTCAATTATCGCTAATAAAACTTACACACGCCATTTTTTCTATTTTATTCCTTTAATTTGTTTATTCAATTTTTTCTATTAACAATTCCTCAAAGAAATAATCGCAGCTTGGTAAAAAATATAACAGTCATCAGAAATATTGTTTACGAAATTAGAAATCATATTGATTTCTATAATTCATAGATTTTTATTTTACTTTTTTTTTTATTATTCACGAAATTTTATATAAAATGTAATTTCCAATAATTAAATAATATTGATTTATGAATGATTTTTTATTTATTTAATTTCATTATTCATAAATTAAATTAAATTTGTTTCACTTTCTTTGTTCATAAATTCAACTTTGAAAAAAAAAAAAACGATTTTTTAGTTGAAATTAGACAATGATTTTCAAATTGACGAAAAATTGTGAAAAAAAATTGCGTCACAGGTCTTCATTGGTGGATGGGGAAATAGCAAGTCGGTGATTCGTAAAAACAGATCGAAACCCGACGTCGCCGAAGGGGAAACTCCGGGAGCTTTGAGCGCCGATGAATTCCGTGGTTTTTGGATCAAATGGCACGGGGACCAACTCGTCGTTGGTAAGGAAGGAGATTCGACACCCTTCCTCTCTTACCACGATCCGGAACCCTTCAGCATCTCCTATTTCGGTGTGTGCACCGGTTGGGGTGCCCAGGGAGAGTGGGTAATCGAAGGTAAGTCCAAAACAATTTTCGTCACTATTTCGAAAATTCCAAAGTGATCGTATGCTCGAAGATCTCGTAACTCCAATTTTAGAACACCTCGTTTTTCGAAAAAGACTCGCTCGAGTCATTTATTTTTCAGCGTGAATTCTAGAATTTGTAGTTTTTTTGAAAAAGGTGAGTCGTAAAATAATTTTTTTTTTATCCATGAATTTTAGAATCCTTATTTATTTTTTTGTTTTTTTTTTCGAAAAGTGTATTGTAGAATTTTGAGTTCTTCGTAATTTTGTAGTCGTAGCCCAATTTAAAAATAGGAAATTATTGAATTTGTAAAAATGATCTTTTTGTTAAAAAACGAAATTTAGAATTTTTCGATATGTTCATCGTTTTTTCGAATTTCGTGGCAAATTTTCCTTCAGAGCCTTCCCATTGTTGGAATTCCCGTAGATATTCGATGTTTAAGTACATTTTTTTTAATGTCCCTCCAAGTGACTTAATCCTATTTATTTTTCGCTCGAAAAAACAAACGCGCACACACACGGTGTATGGGATTGTCGTACATTGTGAATACGACACAGCAAGGTGTATCGGAGGTCACAGTGATCGTACGTAAATTAAATAAATGTGTACACATATGTACATCGACTCAAGGGTGTCCCCAATGAGAAAAAATATTTTTAAAAAATTAATAATTCAATTTTAATATATTTTTTTTCGAACTACTGAAGTGTAGGTAAAAACCCAATTTTAGTTAACTAAAAATTAAATAATGATTCAAGAAAATGGATAAAAAATGTACACTTATATTTATCTAAATTATAATAAAATCAAGACTATTTTTATTTACATATTTTATTGATTTATCTGTCCACGGATTTCAAAGAATTCAAAAGTTATCGACCCAAACAAACCCAAACGTTTGGGTCGATAACTTTTGAATTTTTTGAAATCCTTTATCGTCCATTAATTATTTATTAATTATGAAATTTTTAATTTTTAAATTTATTTAATAACAATGAAATTCAAGTTTTTAAAATATTTCCAAAAGATCGGGGACACCCTAAAGTACGTATGTATATACGTGTATAAAACGATTTGAGATTTTTGGATGTTTTCAAATTTCACGTTTTTTTTTTTTTTATTTTTATACGAATGGCTTTACCTCATTGTCCTTGGGAATGAAAAATCTTCACATTTAAAAATAGTTATTTTTTTATGCCCCCCTTCACCCCACCAGCGGTTCGTTGCATCGATCAAAAAGCTTCTTCGTGATCGCATAATCGTTCACGCGAATCACTGCATCAACCATTTTAAATTCGACGATGAAAATTTTCGAAGATTATAGAAAAAAAAAAAGGATATTTATAATTGTTAATTTATAATTATAAATTATATGAATTAATTAAAATTTTAGATTGTAAATATAATTTTAGAAAAATTGTATTGAGTGTTGAAAAAAAAAGAATGTTAAAAATGGCACTGGGATGAAAAAGGTGGAAAAAGGGTCGTGACCTTGAACGACCTGAAGTATCAATTTCACGGTTTGCGGAGGGGAGGAGCAATTAGCATTGACATCAAGGCACCGAGCAACGCTCACATTGCACTCGCAAAGACGAAGGGCGAATCGAGCCCTATGTACGAAATAATGCTCGGTGGTTGGGATAATACGGCCTCGGTCATCAGATACGATCGCAAACAGCCTGACAAGGTTCGCCACGCCATACTCCCTTCAACTATTTATTTTCTTTCGAATATTTTTTTTCACTCTCGTTTTTCTTTTTTTTTTGTCGTTGCGGAAATGACGATCGATTTTTTAAATTTTATTTCAAATTCACGAATTTTTTTTGACGAAACAAATTATTATTTTTATGATTTGTGTACATTTATTATTGCCGATAAATAAATATAAGATAAATCGAATATTAAAATAGAGATAATGATTTTTAAAAATGAAAACTCGATTAAAAATTGTATTATGAATATTAATTTTTTTGTTTGTTGTGAATTGTTAAAAAATTTATTTCGTAAATAATTCACTGGTGAATTTTAATTCGATGAAAATTACACAAACACATTTTTTCTTTACGTCAAATTTGTTCAAAAAATTGTTTTTATAAGAAAATTGATTTGTGTACATTTATTATTGCCGATAAATAAATATAAGATAAATCGAATATTAAAACAGACTCAATGATTTTTAAAAATGAAAACTCGATTAAAAATTGTATTATGAATATTAAATTTTTATTTTTCTTGTGAACTCCTAAAAAATGTATTTCGTAAAAAATTCACTGGTGAATGTTAATTCGATGAAAATTACACAAACACATTTTTTCTTTACGTCAAATTTGTATAAAAAATTGGTTTCAAAGAAATATTCGTAAAAAATAAAAACAAATTAAAATCGAAGCAAAAAATCGACAAAAAAACCCAAAATAAATATCACTCGAGTAAAGAAAAGTGAAAAAATATTCGTACGGGATGGTTGCAATTGCGGGCCCCAGGTCCGAGTAAACACGCCGAATCTACTGAGCGCAAACGAGCACAAGAAATTCACGGTATCTTGGCTCGACGGTCGTATCGTGGTGAGATCGGGTGATCAACGGGGACCGGTTCTCTTGGAATGGACGGATCCAAAACCGATTGATATTAGTCACGTCGGGGTGCGCACAGGTTGGGGCGCGACCGGAAATTGGAAACTTCGTTTCGAGAATCACGAAGCTCTGAGATCGTCGCTTGCCGGCGTCACCAACGTACCCGACCCCAGACGTAATTCTTTGCACTAGCCATTTTTTTATGTTTTTTTTTTCACCGAGAAAAAAAAACAATGTTGCACACTTTAAATTTAAAAAAAACCAAACGAAAAAGAAAATTACAAACTTGAATATTTTTTAACATTAAATATTTATTTTTAAAAATTAAATGGTATTTTTAAAAAATAAATATTTATTTTTAAAAATTAAATACTTACTTTGTAATTGAATTTTTACCAAAGCGAAGACTGAAGTGAAAAACGAAAAAAAAAAAATTCTTACGATTCTATTAACTTCGGAGCTTGGGTGGCGATACCTGTTTTTTTTTTTTTTTTTTCAAACGTTGCTTGCGACCGTATCAATTTTCAGCGCGAATGTTTCTGACTCGACGATCATAATCGGCCTTCATACTCATCGACGAAACACGAACTCCACTGAAATTTAATTAATTATTATTTATCGTTATTGATTTTCGGGATCAATTATAACCTCCAAATCAAATAAATATATTTGTTTGTACAAATATATATCAGGTTGTATTTTAATTTGCAAAAAAAAAAGATATTGCAATTTGGGATGCAACACGCAATATATTATTGCTTCCGTGGTGGACGTGTGACGTATCATCGCGCAATAATTCTAACGCCCACGCAACAGTGGCTGTCACCTAATCCGGCGAAATAATGAAAAGAAAAGATGACAGTTTGCACTCGCACGTATTACGCATGCGCGTCAGTAGTTTACCTTCGATGTATTTTATGATCGTAACTCGGTGTATTAAATTTTTCAACGCTGCGCAACTGTCAACACGTGGACGAGTCGCCTAACATCTGCATTCTGTCGATCGTTAAATCCGTTCTATTGGGAGAAAGGGAGGAGGAATGACGATCATGTATTCCTTTTTTTTGTCATCCAATCGACCATAGAGATTGAACACAAAAAAATCATAATATCAAGGTTTTCCATTAGGAAAAAAAAATTCGAAACGATATGTGACTCATTTTTACGAAACCCAAACAAACCCAAACAAACACAAAAAATCATAATGTCAAGGTTTTCCATTAGGAAAAAAAAATTCGAAACGATGTATGACTCATTTTTACGAAACCCAAACAAACCCAAACCCAAACAAACACGAAAAAATCATAATATCAAGCTTTTTCCATTGAGAAAAAATAATTCGAAACGATATATGACTCATTTTTACGAAACCCAAACAAACCCAAACCCAAACAAACACAAAAAAATCATAATATCAAGCTTTTCCATTAAGAAGAAAAAAGTTCGAAACGATATATAACTCATTTTTACGAAACGTTTGAAAAAAAAAACCTTCATTTCATCTGTTTTTTTATTGATGTTTTCAGTTCTTTTATTTTCAATATTTTTCTACTATTATTTGGGAAAATTGAACATTTATTTAAAAAAAAAAAATTCCGATTGTTAATATTGTCTTTTTTTTAACACGATAGTGAATAATTAGAAGATTTGTTTAAAAAAACAAATATTTAATATTCTTATAATAATGAATTGTAATAAATAAAATAATAGGATAAAAAGAAAGAAAATATTAGAAATATGATTTTATAAATAAAATGTATTTAAATAATTAATAATAATAAAACTAATAATATCACAGTATGATCATTATCATTTTTATTATTATTAAACATCATATTTTGTATTCGATAAAATTATTTCTCTCCCGATATCGTTATCAACGTGTTTTCGAGTAAAATAAAAAATGTTTAACCATCATTTTAACATGTTTTGTGTGCCGTGATTGGAACAAGGTTTCGCTTTGTTTTGGAATTTCCTCGTGACCATAATAAATCGTAATAAATTTAAAGGAACCCAAATAATTGTGTAAACGGGCAATGGAGTGGCATATGTTTATTAACATTCGTTGTTGTTGGTTAAGCTTCTCGATGTATTTTTTAAGTTGATATATAAAGTAATTAATTATACGGGATTTGACTCGATAGATGCTGGCGCGACGTCACCGTCGGCTCCGTCGGACGGCTCGTCGGGTAGCCCATGCTGGTGCGACGCTTCCGGTGGTATGGTGCCACCAGGGGCAGTCGAGGGTGGTCACGACGATGGGCCACTCTTCGTTGGACGAGCCCACCACGAAGGTGCCCTCATTCCTGGCAAGGTCAAACCTAGCCATGCCGTTTGTTACGTCGCTTGGGGCGGCGAGGAACACCGGAAGGAAGACTATCAGGTCAGTTGAAGGTTATCCGGATTGGATCATCGATAATCGATGACCCGTTTGTTATCATCGTAAAATACGTAACGAAAACGTATCATTGAAATACCAAAATGTGTATTTTGAATACTATGATTACGAGACTCGTTTTTCTTCCAAATCGTGGCGTTAGCCAAATTATCTATTTTACTTAATTTCCATCAGGGAGCTTACGTTGTTACAGAATCTTCGATCCTTTTTTTTTTTTATTTGAAAAATTTGAGGAGAAAACAGCAGTTCGTTTGTTTATATAGTTTATAAATTTTCTAAAATTACGAAAAGCCGTTTCGTCTGTCTTCTTCGTAATGAAAAAATTGATTAACAAACCCAAACAATCGTTTCAGGTACTCTGCGGCTGCAATCCCCGATGGGTACCAACATCCGGTGGAAACGTACCTCCCAATGCGATTCCTGGTGGCGAAAGTGAAGACGGTGAACCTCTCTTCATCGGTCGTGTCGCTCATGAGGGTACCCTCACCATTGGCAAGGTCCAACAATCTCACAACGTTCTCTACATACCGTTCGGTGGCGCCGAAGTGGCTTTCCCCGATTACGAGATTCTCGTCAGCGAGTAAACTCGTCCGGAGGGCTGGAAACAAACCACGGACGCAAAATAATTATTGGAAAGCAAAAAAGAAATATCAAAAAAGCAAACATACGTCCGCGAGTAGCTTTTTAAGTACCCGATGAATTTTTGCGAACTTTGTGGTCCTCCAGGGAAATGTTAATCACCGTTTCTGACGAGGAAGGGCTTTTCTTTTTCCAAGGGACAAAGTTAACGGCTAATTTTTTTCCCTTCTAGGGAATTTCCTGTGTGATTGGAAAAAAGTGGCTTTTAGTCGCAAAAAGTCGTTTTTTTTTTCTTTTTTTTTTTTTTCAAACACCGAACTTTCCGGGACGTGTCGTCATCTCTTGGCAAAGAAAACTAGAGATGATACGTTAGAATCTAATAACGACGTTAAATATTGCTTCGTTGCGATACAATATCGCGCCTTATTGTTCGATGTTAGAGCCAAACGGAGGGATGCATAGAAGAGTATATTTTTCATTGTAATTGCATACTTTTTTAACGCACAGCGATTTTGCTTTGGCAGCGAATGAACGCGACAGTGGAGAGATTTGAGAAGGCATTGCGAAAGTGGCATTGTTCGGTATGGAAATGTTGCGTAAAATAAATGTTTGAAAAATGCGAATTACGAGACGTTGGTTGATTTTCCTCAATAAACATATCCTTACTTTCGATATTTGCGCTACTTTTCTTGGAAAGTAAATACATTATTGCAGTTTAGGAGATCGTCAGTGAATTTTCTCGATTTTATCGGTGATACCTTTTAGTGTATATATTTTTATTGTTCTTATTGAAATATTGTTTTTTTTTGTTGGGTTATTCTGTTTAACTTCATTTTGAATAGTTCCACTTTGTTTTCTTTTATTTTTTTTTGTTTTATTTTCTATTAAGGGAATGACGAACACGTTCATTGCCACCTCGAAAGTTTTAAGCCCAATTTATCCCATACTATTCAACCGATTGGATTGAAATTCAGTGTGTGTATTCAGGACGCTTGCTCCAGGAGGAATATGCTCGGCGTTTACCAAAATTTTGAAAAAAATTTTGCAGATTGCGGTTACCATGGGAGTCATTGCGAGATACGATCCATCGTATTGCACTTTCACAAATTTCCCGAGCCTCTGAAGCGGTGATAAGTACACATTTAGAACTTTGTTTCGTCTATTTTAATGAAGAAATAGCGGAGAAATTAGTTTTAGAAATTTATTCACACGAATGTGACAAAAATTTACCACCAGAGCTCAAAGGCTCAACGATTTTCTCACTGGCGGCGCAGCGGCTCGCATTGTTCGTTCTTACCGACTGCGCTTGCATCCTTCCGAAGTATCAATTTATTTTTTTAATTGTCATTTGTTACTTGTTCATTGTGCAAATTCGTAACCTCCGTCGCTACGACCGCTACCGTAAGCTGCAGCAGGGATAAATGTCCAAAAAGTATTCTAAAAACGTTTTTCGCATTTCCCAAGTATAATTTTACACTTTCGGCAAAATGTCGGGCATATTCGTAATCAGCAGGAAATTTCCGATTAAATACACCCTTTTAAGAGTTTAAAAATGGAAAAAAAATTTTTTCGACCTCCCAGGCCATTTTCTCCGGAATCTCAAAAATCACGATATTTCAAAAGGTCGTAGAGTGAGCTTCTCGTAGGTTATCGGGATACATTTGGAGGGTTTGGAAAAGGTTTTTGCCTGACTTAAAGAATGGCGTTGGGATCGTATGGATATCTCTTATAGTTTTCCCAGAAAGTCCACTTGAAAAATCGCCAAAAAAGAAGCAAAGGGGTAAGTATGGAAAAATTTGCAAAAATCGATGGCCCAACTTTGAAATTCTGCCAAAAATCGAAAAATCGTCGGATTGTAATGATTAAAAAAGCATTTTGAAGAGAAAATAATAACGAAGAGATTGAGCACAAACTGGAGTACCAAATCCCAAAGGGAAAAAAGTTATCAATGATTTAGTGAAAAAACGTATTTTGCCCAAAAATCGAAAAAAAATTTTGATTTTTAATATTTTTTTTATCGGTTCATTTCGATGTAATTTTGTCCCCTGAGCACGAATCTACCATTTATTTCCCACAAAACCCAAAATTTCTAGAAAAAAATGGCAAAAAAAAATTTGGCAGTGACTTGCAGCGCAAAACTCGAAAATTGTCACTGCCGACGAACGAGGTACCGCGTCGAAAGTTCGTCAAAACGTGCCTAGTTCCAAACAGTTGATAAATTAAAAGAGAGATGGCCGTAAGTGTTCAATCTTTAAACTTCCACGGCGAAAATGTGGCTCTTTCTTCCCGGAATGCGATCACTAAAGATCTTAAATGTTTGAGAACGTCAGTTCAAGCGAGAACTATTTACGTGCACAAGATTATAGAAATTATTTTATCCCTTTGCACACAGTCAAAAAACTGTACAAAACCATTGTAAAGATTATTTATTATATAGTGAACTAGCCTGACCAAGATTGTCAAAATACGCAATTTTATTGCCTCAGAATGTATGTATCTGCTTGGTGTTCGTAAATTCCGTCATACGAAGAAAACTCCGAAGGTAAGTTACGGACCGATTTGTCGATATTCCCGAATTTTCTCAGTTCGGTAACTTACCAGACGGCGCCACCGTCACTTCAGTGTGTACGCTCGTACCTCCGTTCGCGACAAAGCACAAATTGTCAACCTGTCAGTTATGGAGGCCGTGCTGGCACGATCCGTTTTGATTCCGAGGTTTATCATCTGAATTTTGTAATTTTCTGAATCCAAACAATAATCGGGCCGGCAGTAAGGTTAGGAAGTTCGTGACGGGGGTCACGGCGGATCACGATGGCATCGAACGAGCCGGTGGCGGTCGTCGACGAGGGCATCGTCGAGCCGGGTATCGAGCCCGGAGCCTCGGCCGAGACGATGCTCGTGACGACTGACAGTTTCGAAGAATACGAACAGGAGATGAGCAGCAGTATAGATGACAGACAAATGAAGGAGAGCACCGGAAGTACGATATCGGAGATACAAGAAGACACGAGAAACACCCCCGCGACAAGCCCGACTAGCCCCTCCGCTCTGAAACAAACCAACTCTCTCGAGGATTCCGAGCTGGTACGTCACTTAACCTCACTTTTCTTCGTGTTTCGTTGCATCCGTGTTCCACTGGGGCTTTCGCCCTCCCGGATGCCAGATTCCGTCACTTCCGGTTTTCTCCGAGAGGGCGTACAAGAAACGCCATCAATCTATCCTTTGCAAGGTCTAAAAAAAGGTTGGTTATCAGGACGAAGCCACGCACCAGCTGTCGTTAAACAGTCTAGAGACTGATCCGCTCCGCTGCAAGAAGTGGCTTGCGCAACGGAAGCACATCTTCGTCCTTTCGCAGGCTGGAAAGCCTGTTTACTCCAGACACAGTCCAGAAGACAAACTTGTCACTGTCATGGGTGTTATGCAAGCGCTGGTTTCCTTCGTTCAAGCCGGCAACGATATGATCAGATCCATACACGCCGGCGATACCAACTTCATTTTTGTCCTCAAAACGCCGCTCATCCTGGTCGCCGTTTCCAAAACGCTCGAGAGCGTTCCCCAGCTCGTGCTACAGCTGACGTACGTTTTTCACTTCCATGCCGAGAACTCAGGAGCTCTCTCTTCTCTCCGTGTTGCTATAGTCTCCGTCGGATCCTCATAGTCTCGTTTCTCTGTTCCAGCTATGTATATAATCAAATACTGTTTGTTCTGACGCAGTCACAGTTGACGCGGGTTTACGAGCAGCGACGGAATTTCGATCTCAGAAGACTGCTGAGCGGTAGCGAAAGACTTATAGATCATTTGTTGAACTTTATGGACAGAGAGCCGGCTTTTTTCCTAGGTGCTGTCAAGTGTTTGCCATTAGCGCCTGCCATGAGGGACTCTATCACACAGACGATCGTTCAAACGTGCGGTAAAATTAAGGTAACGGGAAAGATGGGCATATATAGTGCGGGAGAAACGAAATGATACGAGAGATGAGCATTGGAGACGTACTTGCTGGAAATGTTCTTTCGCATTCACTTGTCCTGCGAAGGAGTGATGGATTAAGCGGCAAGATCGTCTCCATAATCTCAAGTCATTTCGTTTCAGAATTTTGCAGAACCCTCTCGATAGTTTCTCGCTGAACAATTTCATGTACTTTCTTCCTTTGTTTCACTGGCAGAACTTAGTTTTCGCGATACTCTTAGCCAATAATCAACTGGTCACACTGGTCAGAATGAAGAAGTTCTTCATACACCCGGCCGATCTGCATCTCATACAAAATTTGGTGGACAGCTCGGAATCGTTCAAAGCAGCCGAAGGCTGGACCCCGATTTGTCTACCGAAGTTCGATGCCAATGGCTTTATGCACGCCCACGTTTCCTACTTGGCGGAAGACTGTCAAGCTTGCTTGTTGTTACTTACGGTGGACAGGGACGTCTTCACGACCCTCTCCGAAGCGAAACAAGTATGTTCATCATCCACGTTCGTGAATTGCTATATTCTGCTAGTTATTATTAGAACTAGACATTAATAGCTAGTTATTATTAGAGCACCCGAGCAACACCTAGTTATTTCTAGGATCGATTACATATTAATAAAATACCATAGGAATTATCGGTTATTACCCAAATACCTTAGTGAAATCCAATTATCATTGTAGCATTCTAGCAACAATCAGTACTTATCTAGTGAGAACTAATTATTACTAAAATACGCTAAGAACAACTAGTCATTACCAGAACAGCCAAATAATCACTAGTTGCTGAAGAACTAGTCGCGACCAGTTTTGTCCATGAAAACTGGACGTTACCAGCTTCTTACTTAAAACCACTTTCCATTGTAACACTGTGTATGTAACATAAACCCTTTTTTTTCTTTGCGACAGAAAATCGTCGAAAAACTGCGACGTACGAATTGTCTCGAGGCGATAAACGAGTCGATGAACAGAGCATTGGTGACGACTGCAGAGATCGGCCTTCCCCAAATGCGTCACTTGTTGTACAAATGTCGCAGTACCGCGCAATTCTGGAGTCCTGGATTCCAGGCACCCTACACGAACGACAAAGAAATCGAACGGTAACGAATTTATGGAATCGTACTTTAATCATTGTGAATAAAGAAAAAAAGAAAAACACAATTGTAATTCGAAATCTCCATTGAACACGAAAAAAAATCGTCGATTTCAGATTGCTTGGACTGTATCAATGTCTGCATCACAGATTGCACGCACCTAGTAGGCCACTCAAACTGATATTCCAGCAGTTGGATAGGGAAACGATGCTCGCATGGGTAGGCAGTTTTCTCGTATTTCCATTCATTAATGTCGATTTGTGAGGTTATGTCGATCTTCTACATATCCTTAGAGTCAGAAGCTCAACATAACCTAACAATTCTTCGAGATGCATTTCCTTATATGTCTTTCAAGCCATGTAGAATATCGACATAAATTCACAAATCTTCGAAATCGGTTCATTCATGATCGGTTAAGTTTACACTGAAATAGATCGAACACCGGTCTCTGTAGAATTTATAGACGCAGAGTTCGATGCTTTTCATTCAACAATGATAACTGTATCATCCTTAAGAAATCGCAGTTTGGAACATTTCGATTATTTGTCTACCACTAAATGTCACATCTCAGACTCAGACTATGACTTCGCCTTTAACCTCACATTTGATACAACGAAAATATAGAAATCCACCACTTCTAGATTGAACGATCTCCTTGCGCCGAAACTCTCACGAACTCTGTCTTTTCAGGTGACCAAAGGGTTCGAATTGTACGTGACGTTTGAGCCCCTCGTAACGAAGCCAGCCGCTATCGACGCGGTGGGAATACTCCTGAAGTGGATCAAGAAGGAAGAGGAGAGACTGTTTATTCTGAATTCGCCGACATTCTAACCTATCTCGTCGAATACGAAAATAATCAATAGCAACAAGCCTGGGAGGGAAGATATTTTTTAACCGTACTTCGTGCGTAGGAGAATCGAGTGTGCACTCGTGCAGTTTTCGAAGATATCATTGGGAGAAACGCTCTTTGAATTCAAACTTTGCTCATTTCTATAGCGTTAAACCAGAGTGTAAAGTCAACGTAGAAGAAAAAAAAAAAGGAACGAGGGTCTCGGCGATTATGTACATATGAGAAACAATGGGAGTAAAAAAGCATCGTTTATAAAGAGCTGATTATACGAGGTTTTCGTGGACGGGCGAAAGCGCTTACGTTTTTTTTTCTGTACATACAAATAATTGAGAATACTTCTGTTTATTCGATCAAACAAAACAGAAGGGAAACCAGTTTTTCGTAACGCCGGATGTGCGAATGAACGGACACAAAAAAAAATGCCTTGTTGCGTTGTTGATTAAAAAAAAAGAGAGGAAGTAAAAAAGAACGTTATTTTTTTTGGCTCAATGACGATTACGATCGCGATCTCTTCGCCGATCGCGATCACGATCCCTCTCCCTGTCACGGTCCCGCTCGTCCCTTCTTCCGTAACGATCCTTGTCTCTCTCTTTTTCCTTGTGCGAAGACACGTGACCTTTCGGCGATTTACTGCGCTTCCGGTCCCTCCGATCACGCTCGCGACTCCGTGATCGAATTTTCTCGCGATCGGATTTCTTCTCCGTTCTGGAGTGCCTCTTCTCGCGCTCGCGATGACGCTCGCCCCGATCACGTTCGTAATCATCCGGCCTCTTGCTGCTTCGAGTCTCCTCCTTTATTGGTGGCAAATCTTCGTCCTCCGAACTCTCCATTCCCTCGTCCATGTCGTCTTCCAACGCTGATATCTTCGCTTCTGCAATGCGAGGCAATATTAGGTTGAATATTTGATGTCCAGCGGCAGGTTATAGAATGTTGCGTTGTTCGTGATTTTTTGTGTATTTTAATGATCGGCTGGTCATTGATGCATTTTGATAATTTATCTAGTGATCTATCTTGGATATTGGTCGTTCAATCTATTTTGATTATTATCCATTGCAATAATCCCTGGGAGGTGGTAAATCGAAGAAACATACCTAACTCGTTGTTCTCTTCCAGCACGTGTCTCTTTTGTATCCTTGGCAAAATGACATCACAGCTACGCTCCTCTCTGAGCAAATTGTCGATGAACTCGTCCATATGAATGAGCTCGTACTGCCCCTGCTTGTTCTGCTGGCGCAACTTTCTGTTGTCGTTAAAAAGTGGCTCTAGATATTTGTAACAATCGAGCGATGTGCCTGTCAGTCTCATGTACAGCGCACCCAAGGCTCGCACATACTTGAACTCTTCGTTCTTTATGAACTCTACGATTATGTCTTTCTCAGGCTGAATTTGCAGCATTTTCAGTATTAGACAGAGAAACGGCGTGGGTTTCACATTGCCGCCGAATACGCCACCTATGAACCTGTGCAACCGAGGGAAAAGCGATGCTTTGGGTTTTGTAATGTTTTTTTCGAATTGTGGAGAAGAGAAATTAGATCGGAGGGATTTTTGCACCGTGACCCAAAATGAACGTACATCTGTGCTTACTGACAATTATATAACGGATAAATGTTTTTTTGGTGATGATGAGAGGACCTTTCGGAGGTTAGGTGAGGTTAGAAATCCAAACCCAAATTTTTGTTTCCCATTGAATACTTTGCGGAAGCAATGTTTATATTTTATGACAGGCAGGTTGTGTCGAGGTTAGATAAAGTTACAAATCTGCAATTTTGGGTCTCGTTGAACACTTTGCGAAATAAATGTCATTTTTTATTGTGGGGATTCCGTTTTGAGGTTAGGTACGGTTATAAAACGTCACTTACCTGAGCTCCATCGCTTTGTCGACCAACAATTCAGCCGTCAGCGCGAAACATTCTTCCTTCCAATACTTCGAGTCGTAAATTCGCGATCTTATAATTTTTTCAACCAAATATTGCGGGTTAGTGCCGCGAATTGATTTGGCATCTTTGACCGTGCGATTGGCCATTTTTCAGGGCTTTCCTTGCTTCGGAACCACAACTGGAAGTCGTTTCCGAGATATTTTTTCGCCTTTATCTATTTTACGTCCACATTTCGCGACGCGGAAGCTCTTCTGAATGTTTCTGCGTTTTCTAACCTACATTTGAAACATTAACCTAAATTGAAAGATTCCTCTTCCAAGTTTTCGTATCAAAATATCTTTCAAAATACAACGTGCATGATTATGTGTACGATGAAACGTTCTCTCATCCTTGTTTCCCCCACTCTCGTGCGATGCCGGCCATCGTCGCTTCTGGCGGTGAGAATCGGAACGAAAAAAAAGCGGGAATACAAAATTTCATATCTCAACTTCTTTAACTTACGAAAAGTGTCTAATCAAAATAATTGTTTTTTCCTGTCAATATCGTTGCTACGCAATAAATATTCATTTTCAAATAAACAAATACATTACTTGATTGTTTAATTAATATTTACATTTACCGAAAAGCCAAAAATTTTGTCTCTTTCCAAATCGTAATAAATTATTTTTTATTTTTCTGCAAAGGCAGAAATCAGGTCGTCAAGCCACGATAAGTTCGAAAGAAAATTACGATTCCGAGTGAAAGTACGTCGACTTTTCCTCGGTACTGAAAGGAAAACGCGCGAATTCGCAATCCGGGGAATCCTCAATTGTGAAAATAAAAGGTCACGCGGTGGGCATTCGGAGCACGCATTTTCTGTGCATTTCTTATCTGTCAAACAAAATCCGAGAGAATTGCACAAATTTCTCCTGAGGATGAGTGCACATCACGTACACGTGATATTTACTCGAGACGAACAACATCAGTGATTAGAAATATATCAGACTCGTTTGTACAAATTTTTCAATTATGGAAAGAAGAAATTATGAAATTGCGCGCAAACGAAAGTAACTTGACATAAACTTGATATTTACATTTATATTTATTTTTATCATTTTGGTGTTTAAATAAATCGGTACGTTACTTAAATAAGGATTAAAGTAATCCTAATTTCCAGTTATTTGGCCAACCCCTCAAAACTTCAAATTAAATAAATTAAAAACTGAATTTAATCTTCATACAAAAAAAAAAATAAATGTACGAAACTCTCCTATCAAGAAGATTAAAAAAATAAAAAAAAAAGTTTATTAAATTTTCTCAAGCAGCTAATTAAAAAATAATTTGGATGATAGAGCAATTATAAATGAATAATGGACTCTCTACGCAGGGTTATTAAGAAAGACGAGTATTTTTAAAAAGAAAAAAAAAATATATATATATATATATAAGGGGTCAACATTTAAACTGACACTCGTTCGTTTTCCGTACAATATAATCTGCAAATGGCGACTATATACAGGGTGACGATGAATTTATTCACTGACAAATGAAAATTTTTTATCCTTTTCGAGTTTAAATATTATGGTGACGTGATGCATCTCTAATGAAATTAAGTATTGAAATTCTTAATATGTGAGCGAGGAGATTAAATGCCAGATACTTGAGCATCGAAAAATCACTGATTTTCGCATTTTTTTTTAAATGTTGTAATAAGCTAATCGACCTGGTTTTTTTAAAATAAATAAATACATTCATACCAAATACAAAATAATTTTTTTTACGTTCATTTATTTAATATATAATAATTAAACAAATTGTTGAAATTACAGGTTAAAAAAAAAGTTCTGTACTATGTCCACGATCGCAGCCGCAATTTTCATGTGAAACAAAAATTTCAAAAAGATTATTAACCCGTAGGAAAGTCGCTATCGCGCTATGAACATTTTTTATTTTGAATTTCGATAAAATAGCGGCGGTTTGAACAAAAAGTATCGAATTTTCCCCGTTTTTCCGACAGTTTTTCGTTAAAAAAAATGTAGGAAAATTAAAAAAAAATCTTATTTTGAGATTGGACACCGTTTTGAGAAAAAAATATCATTCCGAGAAAAATGCTTTTAAAGATTGTAGTCCCGCGTAGTACCGCTCCGTTCTCTTTCTACAAGAAAAGCTGTAGCCCCCCTAATAATTTGAATTTCGATAAAAAAAATTTGAAATACTTTACAACAGTCTACACTATACGACAATACAAAAAAAACAAAAAACAAAAACGATTTTTTGAATATTTCACAATGAATTTTACCGATAAACGTCATAGTCCGGTCACCCTGTATACGAAAAACGATTTTTGGATTCCCCTACTTTTTCTTTACGGAGTAGCCTTTCTCTGAGCTCTGCGCGATGCCCGGAGTACCGTGGAAGGGGAGAGGGGGGGGGGGGGCAAGGCCCCATTCACAGCGGGCCCCTCACCTGGCAACCTCGACTCACCTGAGCAGCAGCCATCTTGGCAAACGTCTCACAAAGTTCATTCTCTGGTTTCTCCTCAAAGAGGAACATATTTTCGTCCAGATCGGTATTAAGGGTTCTCATGTGCGAAGAATCAATATTTTATTGCGATCGAGAATATTTGATCGCAAAAATCAAAATAAAAAAAAGAGGAACCGAAATTTTCTTCCGGATATGATTTTTGGTGGCATCGAAACGTGCTCGTTTGACGTTCTTATCACGTTCTCAAAATAACAACAGATTTTTTTTCCGCGTCTCGTGTGATACGGAAATTCGTGAATTTGAACAAAAAAAAATACAGAAGGAAAAACAAAAAGGAAAACGAGAATTCGTTGGTGAAGGATAAAATTGGTAAGGAACGACGAAAACGTGCGCGGTGGAATCATCGATATTTTTCGAGATCAAACAAACAGGCATGAGGAAACGTCGAGGTGTCTTCTCATCGATGACGATCGAGACTTGAATCGCCATTCGTATTCGAGTGACATTCGAGTGCGACAGTTGGTTTTTTTTTTTTTTTAAGATTTTTGAACTTCGATGAAAATTTGGTTCTGATCCTGCGGAGATATCGTGAGATTTCGAGTGAGTAAATAATTATCTATGTTATTTATTAATTTTTTAATTCGACGAGAAAAAGGAATAAAGAAATTATTTGAAAAAAAAAAGAAAAAATCAATTTAATATAAATTTTAATTCGAATGAACAAACATTAATTTATTTATACAAGAATAAATGTAAGTTTAATCCGAAAATAAAATGATATTAAATTAATGAGGGTTTCTGTATTTTTTTTTGAATTATTTATTTAATGCAATATTCGTTGATAAATCGACTAAATAAATCAATAAATAGCCGAGTGTCAAATTAATTTTATTTTAATTATTTTTTATTTAGTTTAATTGATTAATTTTTTTTATTTCATTTTTTTAATTAATTTTTAGTTTGAGTTTTAATTTTTAATTTTTTATTTATTTTTTTTTGGTAAAAATAATACTTTAACTGTGCGTAAAAATTTACTACTGAATTTTACAGCATTTTTTTATCCTAAGAATTTTTGTTCTAATAAATTGATGCATTATTGAAAAAATACAAAAATAAAATTTCGCTGTTATGACGAACATTGGCTCGTCGAGTTTGACGATTGTCTGCTAAGTGACTATTATTCTGTAAACCAACAGTTACGTACATACGTAGATAAGGATATCTCGGTGTACTCGGGCGTACTATCGTTAATTGACCATACCCAGTAACTTTACTCGTTAATTAATTATTTTACTATGTTGTGGCAATTTTTTTCCATTCTATTTTTAATTAATTTGAACTTTTGCGCTATTTCGTAATAATTTGGTATCCAGATAAAGATGTTAATGTGGGTAACATAGGAAGGCAACGGTATTCGGTACCATTGTTAATTAATGAATTATTATACCCTTTTGTTAGGAAATAATACAATTTTCGAATTCTTTTTTTTAATAAATTCAATTATTTGTATGGTTTTGTAATCAGAAATTATAAATTGATTAATTATTTAAGGATGTTAATAAAAATAATTGAAATCAATATTTTTCTTTTTAGTTTTCTTTTTAAATATTTCGTAATTTAGCAATATTTTGTTATACTGGCAAGTATAAATAATGACATTAATATAGATATCATAAATCGATAATTATATCAATTATTATTCAATTATTCACGATAATTGAATTATTCATGATTTTGTTTATTTTTTTCGATAACTTTTTAAAGTGAATTCAAACTTTTGTATTATTTATTAATAATTACGTGTATAGATAACAATATTATTGTAGATAACGATATTGATTTATTCAATTATTTATTTGTTCATTGTTGCACAATTTCGTGACACTTTTTCAATGTCTTATTTAATTATTTATAATAATTACACCGTTAACAAAATTGCTAATAATTTGTTTATTATTCATAAATGAGTTCCAGACTTTCGTATTTTCAAAATTTGATATTTTTTTCAGGAAATAATTGAATTTAAAAAATCTTTGGTGGAAGAAAAATCGTGTTAAAAATGGGCTCGAAAATTGAATACGTCGAGTCGTCGCACATGTATGCAACGAATTACATCAGAAATTCGAAAGCCATCGGGGTACTCTGGGGTATATTCACGATATGCTACGGGATAATTGGTGTCGTCGCTTTCGTCACGCCCGAATGGCTCGGCGATTTGGAGCACGAGAATCCTGGAAGGTTTGGTCTCTGGTCGAGATGCAGTTATGGCGGAAATGGCAAGTATAATTTCGCTAATTATGACTAATTAACAAAACGATTAACCAAACTCATTAATCCATTCTTGGGTCAATTAATTAACATTAATTACAATCAATAAATATTAATGAATTGATTTATGGATCCCGTTAATCAATTATGTAATTACATAATTAATTATTTAATTAATTAATGAATAAATCAATTGGCTAATTAATAAAAAGTTAATAAATAATGTTGGAACAATGTTGCACCAAACAATGAAAATTCAGCAAGGAGAAAGAAGAATACAGTGAACTCTATTTTGATCGTAATTATATTATATCAAAAAAATTACATAACAATTTATTTACTGATTTAATCGTTATTAATAATTACTTATTTTATTATTTTATTTTATTTTCGACTAAATAAACGATTACCTTCAATAATTCGATTATTTGATTTATCTATTCATTAATTAATTTATCAACGTTTCAATTTATCAATACTTTCGCAAAAAAAAAAAAAATAATGCGACTAATGTTAATTAAATTATTTCATTATGAACGAGGTATTAATAATTATTATTATTTTCAGTCAATTCAACGATTACAAATTTATCTCACTTTTATTTGATTTCTTTAAATATTTTATATAATATTATTTCATTTTTATAAATATTTTTTTAATAAGCAAATAAAGGTGTAGAATTTTTATTTCTCGATTATTTAATAATACTGTTTTATTTTGGAATAATTGTCGATAAATTACCAAGAAAGCACATATCGGGAATAAAAATAAAAATTAACTTCAACAAATTGCCTACGTGGGTTGCAATTACTTTTAATTTAGTTACTATTAATTTTCAAAGAAATATTTTCTATTGTAATTGTGATTTTTTTTATTCAGGCGAACTGGGAGAAGAGTGCATTGGCAGGCTTGACGATCTTTCGACGATCGCGAGCGTTCCATTCAGAGCCAGCACGATCCTCGTTGGGATTGCTGTCATAATAGCCCTTCTCTCCATATGCGCAATGCTACTCTTCTTCTTCTGTCAGAGCACGACGGTTTTCTATCTCTGCGGCTGGATGCAAATCATATCCGGTAAGAATACCTCAAAAATCTCCGATTTTAAAAAAATTATCAAAATAATAAGAAATCCTAAAAAATGCAAAAAAAAATTATTTTTTTTTATTTCAAATACTTCGACCCTCCAAGAAAATCGAAAAAACTCGTCTTTTATAAACAATTATTTTTTTTTATTTCACATACTTCGACCCTCCAAGAAAATCGAAAAAACTCGTCTTTTATAAACAACTATTTTTTTTTATTTCACATACTTCGACGCTCCAAGAAAATCGAAAAAACTCGTCTTTTATAAACAACTATTTTTTTTTATTTCACATACTTCAACCCTCCAATAAATTGACAAAATTCATTTTTTGTTAAAAATATTTGTTTACTCTCTCATTAATTTTCAAAAAGGTAAAAAAGACATGTAAAACCTGCAGTTTACCACAAATCCGAAACAAAACGTGAAAAACTAATAAAGATTTCAAAAATCGAAAATATGGTCTCCCAAAAAAAAAAAAAAATGTTCACTTCCTTTTAAATTCAAAATACTTTTTTAACATTCAAAATCCAATGTAATAAAAAATTGTTTAATACCCTAACCCTCCAAAAAAATCGTACAAAATTTCGACTTCTATATAAAATAATTATCATTACTCTCTCATTCGTTTCGAAAAAACTGAAAACCCCAAAAATTTTGATTTTCTGTATTATCCCACTAGCAAAAAAAAATCCTTTATCCAAAAACTCGATTTTTTTTTTCAAATTGTTGCTATACCGAATTTAACTAACGATCCAAAACAATAAAAAAATAAATAAAATAAAAAAAAAAATTGCAAATATATCCACGTACTCCAGGGAAAAATAAAAAAAAATGTAATATTGCTCGGAAGATCGCAGTTGAGGTTCGCGCGTTGTTCAGGTCGCAAAATCGGTTTCGCTATCGTTTTCGCAGCTTCGTCGAGGAGTTAGAAAGTTCGTTCTTGGTCTTTTCACGGTATGACTCGTTACAGCAATTCGCGATGCTCGTCGAATTACCGCAATGCCAAGCGAAAAACTCCGAGTTGGTGGAAGGGATGGAAAGGGGTGGGGGGAGGAGGAGGGTTTGACGTTTATCGTCAACAAACGTAGTTGCAAATTGCAGAGATTAAGCCAAAGGCTGTTTCGTGTACTGGAAGTTATGCAATTGCTGTGTTCGGCGTGTCCTCTCTCTTTGCCCCCCACCCCCGCCCGGCACCCTCCAACTATTGGCTTCGCTCGGAATTCTCGTATTATCGTTACGATCTGCACGCACTTATGGATACGACGATAAAAAAAAAATCGAGTGAATGACAATCTCTCGAAGTGAAGGTACGCGTGTCGTAATTCGTGAATTCCCTGATCCGGAAACGTCTTCGTGCTAATTTCGATCAGTTGTGAAAAAAATGGGGATTTGAAACGCTCCAGGGAATGTAACGATGATTATTCGCGTTGGTGATTTTTTTTAGGATTTAAGGGGGTGGGATGGTGCGATCACGTAAAAAAAAAAATATGACGTGACGTAATTTGGAAAAATTTATTTCGAAGGGAGCGTGATCGATGGAATTAAAAGTTTGGAACTCGATTTACGATTCTTGATCAGATAGATCGAACTGATTTCGAAAGTAAGCGATTTTTCGAATTTTTTAACGGTTGTTCTACCTCGCAAATAGTAGTAAAAATGTTTGTAATCTTTTTAAATTCTTTTTTATAAGTTTTTTAAATTTTTGGAATTATCTGATTCCTCGGTTTCTTAAAATTTGATAAAACTTTATCGAAATTTTAGCAACCATTCAACGATTCAATTTTCCAAAAGTTGTTTCCAAATTTTGACATCAATGTAAGCCTTTAATATAAACAAATTTTTAAATTCTTCGAAGCAGATGTATCCCCTCAATTTTTTCAAATTATTCAAAATTCTCGGATCAATTCAACCCCTTAATTTCGTAAAGCCGGTGAAAAATTTCAACGCGTTCCAACCTCCTTAATTTCTTTAAATTCTTCAAAATCTTTACAGTAGTTCGAGGCCTTAATTTTTTCAAATTTCTCAAAACGAAATAAAAAAGGAAAAGAAAAACTTAAAACTGTTCGGCATTTCCTGAGCACCGACCCCTTAATATTTTTGGTACTCAGGAAACGTCGAACATTTTAACGATTTTATTTGATTTATTTTTTTTTAATTTTGAGAGATTTAAAAATGAACAAAAAAGTAATAATAAAAACTCAAAAATGTTCGACATTTCCTGAGTACCGATAATATTAAGGGGTCGACCTTAATATTGGTAGGAACTCGAGAAACGTCCGACATTTTTGAGATTTAATTCGTTTTTTTGTTTTTTTTTTGAACGTTTTGATATCGAAAATATTAAAGCCGACCCCTTAATGTTGTCGTGTGAGGTCGCCTCGTAACAAGCTCGCACTAGCTCTGATCGAGGCTAACGAACGATCGATCGGTTGCATCGGAATGTCAAAAATGCATTCTCAGCCCAATAATGTCGATGAGAATTGCTGAACTCGCGATGACACAATTACATAAATTTCATTGATGTCACACGAAATTAATAAAACATTCGAACAAGGCGTTACTGATGTTCACGAGTGATAAATATCGCTCGACGACTCGCAACTTCGATCGTTTCGTAAGACGAAACGAAAAAAAAAAAAAAGAAGAAATATGTTGGTGGGAGAATGGACCTGTAGGCTGGAAAGGCTCGTGGACACGGGACTTCGTAACGAGTCGTAATCACTTGCGAATTCGCTTCTTGAAATCACGACGAGAGACCAAACAGTTAGAAAATAACGTTTCGCGTGTATGCCCGGAGAGGAATACGAGCGTTGTTCCCTTTCACTGCCGACCTCGCCTAGCTTCCTCCCTCGTCTCTTCTAAGCTAGCCGCAACGTGTTTAAATGCCAGAAAGCATTTTTCCACGTTACACTTATCCCTGCACTTATTCCACAACACTACGAAAATAATAATAATTGAAATAACCGTTTCAGTATTATATCAATGATTATTATTTTTATTTAATTTAATTTATTATATATGTATTAAAATTTTTTAAATATATTTTTATTTATAAATTTATGAATTTATTAAATTTATTAAATATTATTATTTCGATTTTATTTGATTTACTATTTAATTTTTTATCAATTTATAAACTTATTTAATTAATGGAATATTATTTACTACAATAATTATTTTAGTATTATTTTCATTTATTTAAAATTGTAGAGAAATCAGATAATAAAATTGATATTTATTACTGTTTATCAATCAACATTGATAATAATCCAATTAATCTTGGCAATTAATATTCAATTATTGAGATTCATAAATATCATCAATATTTCATTGAAATTAATTATTATTATTAATTTCACTAAATGCTTTTTTTTTTTCTAGAATCGTTGCTTTTTTTTAAAATGTAATTTTGTGTGTAAACTGTGTATTTCGTTTCAGCGATTTGTATGGGCGTGGGGGTGAGCGTTTATCCACTCGGTTGGGACTCCCCGATAATAAGGGCAGTTTGCGGTGCTTCAGCGTCGAGATACTATCCTGGCGCGTGCGCTATCAGATGGGCGATACCGCTAGCCGGTATAGCCGCACTCGATGCGGTCACCCTCGCAGCGTTGGCATTCATACTTGCCACGAGACACGTCAGGCTTCAACCAGAGCCCTTCAACAATGGCTCGTTGTACAAAGGTTCGATAAAACGTATTTTCGTAATACCTTGTGAGTTCCGAAAGATCGAAGAAAACCTCTTTGCATTCGATATCCTGAAGAGCTATATATATTTTTTTTTATTCGATTGTAAAATAATTTCGTTGAAATTGGGTAAACGAATTTTGTATTCGTTTGGATGAAAAACAAAAAAATTAAAGCGATACGATTCTGACGGTTACATACTCAGCAGCAAGTTTTTCGAAATTTTCTCGAAAATGGTAAAACCAAATATTTCGAAATTTCAACAATCGATGTTTCATCGTCGAACGTAGGACCTAAGACTCCTGAATATTTGGAATTTTCAAGCGAAACAATGAATAATCACTTTAGTGTGCAAATAAATAAAAAAAACTTCCAAAAATAGAGTTCCGATTAAATTTATCTCGAATCGAAGAGTTTCTCGACTTAGCCACTTCCGAGATACGCATTTTGAGCCATGAAACTTTGAAATCGGTTGAAAAATAGAGGAGAAAATTACGAAAAACTGGCGAACGTATATCGTAACGGTCACAGAATGCGCGCGGCTTTCGTTGCGGCAAGCCTGCCATCTAGCAGTGATCAATGAATTTACGTCGGTAAAAACGAGCTCTCATTTTTCAGGCGAAGTGAATCCCGGTTACGTGAACGAAGCTCAGAGCGTAGCTGGCTCCCGGAAGTCCCTATCGCTTCGGCCGGTTTTGTTGGTGGCGCCACCTGAACAGGATCGTTACAGCGAGCTCTCGCGGGCGAAATCTCACTCCCATCACAGTCTCTATTCTCCGGCTCCCTCGCATCCGGTTCACACTCTCTCCACCAATACTCTCAATCATTCTCAGCGTAATTTCCAACTTTGAGTTCCAAAAAAAAAAAGAATTTCAAAAAAAGAAATAGAAAAAATCTGCGGAGAAAATCAGAAAAAGGAAATTAAGAATAAGCGAAAAAATAAAAAAAACGTCTCGTGTGTTGACGGTTCGTCGATGATCCCGTCAACTTGCCATACACAATCGGGATCACTCTCACTTCAATGTGACTGTTATTTTATTATACTCCTTAATGTAAGATTTTTTTTTGTAAATTAATATCGTTACTTTAATTCGAGAACGTCGTCTCGAAATCCGTGATTTGAAATTGACATATACTTTTTGACGTACTCTCATTAAAAAAAAAAAAAAAATTACGGACGCGTGTCTTCCTATTTCGAAAGAATGAATTCGATAATATAGATGAATATATATATATATATATATTATTTCTTTTTTAGAAAAATGTCGTGCCACTAAAGAAACGATCGTACACACATTTTTTTTTTTTCGACCGTCGTGAGATTAAAAATTGTCCAACTTTTTAAAAATTTGTTGTTTTTCCTTCTGTAGCGTTTTTATTTTTATTTTAAAATATTTTGTGAACGTGTTTGGGTTCGAGCCCAAGAAATTTCGTATGCTTAAAGTAGATAGAATGTAAATTTTTTTTTTTTTCGATTTTTTAATATTTTAATTTTTTTCCGAATTCAAAAATTCCCACCAAAAATATTATCTCTTCGATTCCAAGCCACGATTTTGCCGAACAACTTTAGGAGCAGTTGAAAAAAAATTAACAAACGAAATAAAGCTTTTGGAAATAAAAAAAAAAAATATACAAAAAATAAAATCGACAACTCGATGTCAAATTTTCGTTTTGAAAATTTGTATGGTGACGACACGCCGGGAATACAATAATTATTATCGCGTGCTCACTAGACATAAGCCAATAAAGTTACCCCAACTGAATTTATAATCATTTGTTACAATGCGAAACGATATTTTTTTTTAACAAAGTGACGAGACGAGACAGATTGAGAAAAAAAAACAATTTCAACTCCCGTCGCTTTTTTCCAGTAAATCTTCGATTTAGTAAGATTTGAAAAATAGTTATAAGAGTGTTATAAATAATCGTGAATTTTATATACTGGCAAATTGTTTGTCCAATGCTCATCGTTGAGACGAAAATAATTTCGTCTCGATCTTAACACGCTGCCCTGTAATTGTCAATATCAATAAATTTGTATATACGAATAAAACTACTAAATAACAAACTTATTGCAAATTTTATTTTTTAATTTCCTGACTCCGAACGTTCCTTGCAGTTTTTTTTTTTAAATCTTTTAACTGTTCCCAATTGGAGTATTTTGTATAATTCAACAGTTGTTTGGAGCTTACATTTTTTATAACGATTAAATAATTTCGTGGACTTTTAAAAATGGGTTTAATGATTTTTTTATCTTTTTTAATCGCGTTATTTTATTTGTTTATTAACTGAACTCCGGACCACTTTTATTAACAATTAAGTAATTGTGATTATATTTTTTAAATGAACTTTCCAAATTGTTTTTACGGATTTTTAATACAGAATTAGATTTGTTCCCTCGTAACAATAATTACACAACTTTATGAGTTCGTAAATGAATTTTGCGTACTTAATTATTAATTAATTTTACGTAAAAAACAAAATGAGAGATTAGGTAAAAAAAAAAAACATTTTGTGCCCTGAACTTTCGTTATTTTGACTAGTGTATTTAGCGATATGATACAGGACAAATTTCTGATCGTTATATGTTTTAGTCTACTTCGTACAATTGTATACCAAGCTAATCGATTAATCGAACGTCGAACAATTAATTTATTTTTTTTTCTTCGCTTTTCCATTCTTTTCAGGAGAATCGTAATTAATTCGACGATTGTTTTTCGCTCTCTTTTTCTATGGTACAGGTAATATCCAATATTTGATTTTTGCCTTAACATTCTACAATAAATATGGTTTAACGAGCGAATTATTATCTACGGAACGAAATTTCTAATTTTTCTTCCTTTTCTTTAATACTTGGCGACATTTCTCGTACCCGCGAAATTCTTTTTCTTTTTACTTGTTTTTTCTTTTTTTTTTTTTTTTTCGACGACAAAGATTCTAACGATTATCTTCGCCGTAATTCTGTACAATTTTATTTTTTTCCTACGCACCGTTCGCTCAAATTACCAATTCGTTAATTTTTTTCACGTATGGCATTTTCTCCCGAAAACTGGAAAAAAAATCTCTTTCTCTCTCTCTCTCTCTCTCTCTACATTGTTTTAATTACACATCGATCGCTACACACACCCATGACGCGCTAACGAATTTTTATCGCTTACATAAAAAAATGTCTCATCGCCGTGGCTATATTTCCCCAGACAAAAATCCCCCACTCTCGCAAAAAAAAAAAAAAAAAGAATTTGAAAAAACCAAAAACTCCGTGTAAGAATACACAATTTATGATCGAGTATTGGGAGTCGAAAGCTCGTGTCACATTGAATAATAATAATAATAGTAATAATAATAATAAAAACAATATTATTATTATTATTATTAAATATCAAAATTTGAAAAAAAAATGTATATATATTATTATGACAATATTAATAAGATCGAGCTTAGTGGATGTTGCTCAGCCCAATCTGAGGAAATGCATTGCCAGGAGCAATAAAATCTACCATTATAAATATAATAATAATAATAATGATAATAATAATTTAACGACGATCTATATTAACATTACTATTAATATATACTTAATGAGAATCTTCAATTTACATATGATCTAGAGGAAAGAGATTTGTTTTTGTTAATTTGTTTGTTCGTAATTTATTAATATTTTGTTTATAACAATTCTTTGCCAACAACGATACCGCAGGGTTGAACGATGCCAGTATTTATGAGTCTGGGCCTCTTTATCGCTGTCTTCGTTTCGTCTTTCTTCAATAATTCCTCGATCGAGTAAGGATTTCTTTTTCTCTGGGCTTGCTGTTGGGCTTGCCGATTATCGGGGATTTCGTGATCGGCGTTTCCGTCGCGTTGATGCTGCTCTTGAGAATTATCGGAAATTCTGCGATGAGGGATGAGATCGGTGGTCGCGGAGGTTATCTCGTCCGTGGATGAGCTTGGACTTTGACGAGAAGTACCACCACCGTGCCTGACGAAGGCGCTTCGATCGCTACCGATCTTTTGGCCGAGCTCGAGTATCGTTGGCGACGAGGAGGGGGGCAACGATTTGTAATTGTCCTGTGACTCGTTGTTGTCGTCAAGGTCACTCTTGTCCAGTGAATCGTCGCTTCCGGCCATCGAGCTCGAACTTGACTTTAGCTCCACCGGGCCCTGAACACTCTGCTGCTCCGACAAACGCTCAGGATCCAGGGAACTGCGGCGCGATAAACGATTAACGATTAACGATTTTCTTCGAGAAACCATTTTTCACTTGATCGCGTTAGAATTAAGTTTGATATCATTGTTACATCGCAATTTGGTTGGGCTGCGATATGAAATGTGAGTTCAGGTGGGATTTCATATGAAATTGCGAGTTCAGCTGGGATTTCATGCGAAATTGCGAGTTCAGTTGGGATTTCGTACGAAATTGCGAGTTCAGTTGGGATTTCGTATGAAATTGCGAGTTCAGTTGGGATTTCGTACGAAATTGCGAGTTCAGTTGGGATTTCGTATGAAATTGCGAGTTCAGTTGGGATTTCGTATGAAATTGCGAGTTCAGTTGGGATTTCATGGGAAATTGCGAGTTCAGTTGGGATTTCATGGGAAATTGTGAGTTCAGCTGGGATTTCATATGAAATTGCGAGTTCAGTTGGGATTTCATATGAAATTGTGAGTTCAGCTGGATTTCGTATGACATTGTGGATTCAGTTTGATTTCATTGTTACATTGGCATTTAGTTCGGTTTTAATATGAAATTTGAATTTGGTGGGGTTTTAACATGAGATATGAATTCGGATGGGATTTCATATGAAATTGTGAGTTCAGCTGGATTTCATAAGATGTTGTGAATTCAGTTTGATTTCATTGTTACATTGGCATTTAGCTGGGTTTTAATATGAAATTCGAATTCAGTCCGATTTCGTATGAAATTGTGATTTCAGTTGAATCACATATGGAATTGTGAATTCGGATGGATGTCATTATTGCATTGCAATTCAGTTGGTTTTAATATTAAATGTGAATTTAGTTATATTTCATATGAGTTGTGAATTCAGTTGAATTTCATACGAATCGAACAATTTCATATGGAATTCGAATTTCCGTTAATTTAAAATGGAATTCTAAATCGAATGAATTTAATTAAAAATGGAAATAAATATGGAAATAAGCGGAGTTGGATTCGGTATGAAATTCAAATTCAGATACCTTTCGTATGAAATACGACTTTGATTCAATTCCGTATGAAATGCGAATTAAATTGAATTCTCTATGAAATACGGGTTTAATCTAGTTGCACTATAAATACGAATCGAATTGAATTTCATATGAAATACGAATTGTGTCATATAGCGATTGAATCCTCTCTGATTTACCGAACGGTAGTTTCGGTTTATTTACATTGGATCGACGTTTTAAATTGGGTTCCGTACGTTGTAATTTCATACGAAGAAACGATTTTTTAAAATCGATCATTACGCGGCCGATTATTCGGCTTTTATCGCGTCGTCAATTTTACGCGGCGTACCTCGTCTTTTCGAAGCCGGTGCAAAAGAAAGACTCCTCTTTCTTGCCTTCGACAAGTCGTCTCGGTTAACTTTTTAAGGCCGAGACGGGTTCGAGTTCGCGCAATGATTTCATACAACGATTTTTATGGCCCCGCGTTTTGTTTCTCTCAAAGATCGCTTGTAAAAAAGATATTTCCTTCTTTAACATTGCTGGTGATGTTAGCGGGGAACCGAAGGGGCAATTGAGCAATATAAACCTTAATTATCGTCCCTTCCGCGGTAATTAAGGTTCGCCTTCGAAACAAGCGCACACGAAGACTCTCGTAAAGCCTACACGTTTATTATTGTCGATATAACACTTACGTGAAAGCCTGCATTCCGTGGTGCAAGTGCAAGGTGGTCGCCTGATAGAGGGACGAGTAAAACCCGCTGGGATTCCAGGTCGTTGGGCCTGAGCCACCGGACCCCGCCGACATGTGAAGGGAACCCAGCGAACCCGGATAGAACAGTTGATAATCCGTTCTCATCAGAGCTTCCGCTGTAATTATAAATATTCGTACAATTTGTCAAGCGTCAAAGACGTTTCATCGGTTAAAGTATGTATCCATTGATACGTTATTTTATTTTACATCGTTATAAATAATACACACACCCGTGGAACTGTCAACATCATATGTACGTCGAATTTCATATGAAATTCAGTTCGTATGAAATTCAGTCCGTATGAAATTCAGTTCGTATGAAATTCAGTTCGTATGAAATTCAGCTCGTATGAAATTCAGTTCATATGAAATTCAGCTCGTATGAAATTCAGTTCATATGAAATTCAGTTCATATGAAATTCAGCTCGTATGAAATTCAGTTCATATGAAATTCAGTTCACATGAAATTCTGTCCGTATGAAATTCAGTTCATATGAAATTCTGTCCGTATGAAATTCAGTTCATATAAAATTCATCTAATATGAAATTCAGTTCATATGAAATTCTGTTCATATGAAATTCAGTCCGTATGAAATTCAGTCCATATGAAATTCAGTTCGTTTCGAATTTCATATGAAATTCAGCTCATCACAAATATCTTATGAAATACGAGTCGAACTGAATTTCATATGAAATTCGGAATGAACTGAATTCAGTTTATTTCGAATCTTGTATGATATTCAATTACGCTCAAAATGTCGTGATAAATTCAATTTACTTTGAATGTCGTATGAAATTCTGTTTATTTCGATTTTTTTTATGAAATTCAGTTTATTTCCATTATTAATTAAATTCATTCGATTTAGAATTCCATTTAAAATGAACGGAAATTCGAATTCAATATGAAATTGTTCGATTAATACGATTCGAGCAGCACAAAAATTCAATTGAATTTCGATTCCGTAAGAAATTCAATAAAACCCGAAATTTATGTTTCGGATGAAATTCGATCAAATTTAAATCTGTAAAATTGTGTTAAATTCGAGTAAATTCGACCTCAACGTATAAACCGTTCTGGAATCGGAGTCGGTGGAATTTTATAAAAATTAAATTACACTTGAATTCAATTAAATGAAATATAAATATATGAACATTTATTAATCTCAATCTTTTGTACGCTTAAAACAATTAAATATAATAATTTTAAAATATATGCGCATGCGTGCGTGCGTGTATACGAATTCGTACGCCTTGAGAAGACGAGAGGAAGAATGAATGGGGAAGAATGGGCAATCGGTTGTCTGGCGTTGAACGATTCTGCACAAGGGACAGGTGTTTAGGGACTATTAGCTGGGACCGTGTGCTTTCGTTGTATCCTGATTATGAACGTTACATACATATATATATGCTTTAACGACCAGCGAACTTGTCAAACACTCTTTTCATTCATTTTTTGTTCGACCCACGAGATTAACTGCTGTTCACGTGAGCATTGTCCATGAACTCAAGCACCTTTTGTTCCAAAACTCCGCCAAATGTTCATCACTATACTTTCCACTCATTGGTTACTCGCTCACTTGTTTTTTTCGGCCCGAGTTACAGAAGTTTTAATCTTATTCGTTTTTGGACTTGTATTTTTATTTTTATCAAAATATTTATTGAAATCTTTAATAAAAATCATTATTTTTATTAACATTTATATTAAAAACGATTTCATAATTAAATTTTTTCATTGTTAAATTCAATTGATTTTCATGTGATTTTCGTGTTTAATTGATTTTCACTAACGATCGTCACTAATTTCATGCAAACAATAATTTCGATGACCATTTGACAGATCGAATTGAATTTCACGAGAATTCATTTTCGAGAAGTGTATTCAATTGAATTTTACGCGGAATTAAAATCGAATAGAATATCCAATGGAATTCGGTTTTTGTTTTTAAAAAATCGTATCTCATAGAATTTCATTCAAATCGTATTTCATTAGATTTCATTGAACAATCGCATTTCATTGAATTTCGTAAAAAAAAACATCGCGTTTCATCGAAGTTCATAAAAAAATTCATAAAATTCATCTGAGTACTTTGAATTTCACATTTGAAATGTTTATTCACATTTGAATAAACATTATATTTTATAAAAATGCTTATAAAATATATATAAAAATTACAACAAACATTTTATTATATAAAAATGTTTATGAAATATTTATAAAAACTTGGAATAAACATTATATTTTATAAAAATGCTTATAAAATATATATAAAAATTACAACAAACATTTTATTATACACAAAAATTTATGAAATATTTATAAAAATTGTAATAAACATTATATTTTATAAAAATGCTTATAAAATATATATAAAAATTACAACAAACATTTTATTATACAAAAATGTTTATGAAATATTTATAAAAATTGTAATAAACATTATATTTTATAAAAATGCTTATAAAATATATATAAAAATGACAACAAACATTTTATTATATAAAAATGTTTGTTGAAAAAAAAAAAAATAGAACAGGAGCAAAATTCGTTACCTCGAGTTTCGGAATTCGCAGGTACGTGGGATTGATAAGAGGAGCTCGAGGATCCGCTCTCCATCGGTGGATGATCGGTGTGCAATCCGTTGCCACGTAAAATACGATTGACCGATGAAACCGAGGGTAAGCTTTGGGGATCGCAGGCTCCTTGCCTGGCCAATTGTTCTCTTATTTCCCAGGCGAACATGGTCGGTTGTTCTTGCTTCATCCGGAGTATCTTCTTTACCACTGTCGGTGTCGCTACTTGCTGCAATGGTGAAATTCTCTGTCAAGTAATAATGCACAATTTTGTAGAATCGTTAATTTATTTTATTATTATCATTATTTATATTTTAAATAGTAATTTATTTTTATTTAATTTTCATATAACTATTTAATTCTTTTTTCATTCTCGTATTGTTTATATTTTTTATTATTATTTAATTTTTATATTATTATTGTTTGATTCTATTTTATTGTTACTAATATTATGAATTTTTTCAATTCTTTTTATTAATTTTATTTATTTATTTTTTTACCTTAGTATTATCAACATTATTGTTATTATTTAAAAAAATGTCGTTATTGTCTTTGCTATTGTTATTTATTATTGTTCTTTGTAATATTCATGATCATTTTAATTATTATCATTATTGTTAGATAAAAATATTATTATTATGAACTATAATACAAATTATTATTATTATTATTATTATTACGTATATCGATCAAATAAGTTACGATCTGTATCGCGGTCACGTTCGATCATCGTCGTAACGTGAACTCAATCTGACCCACGTTCGCGATCTCGCCGAGAGATTTGACGAGAAAAAAAAAACTCAAACGAATCGTATGCGTGTTCATCGATATGAAAATGCGTATATATATATATATATATATATATATAATTGGAAATCGATCAAAATACAATTCACAAATAAGAGCCCTTCAGAGGCCCACGGCACAAGACCTTAACAAGACCCTTTGTGAAATCTTTCCGATCGCAAAATATCGAAAACGGTTTGCAAAAAAAAAAAAAAAAAAAACATTATTTCATGGACTTCTCCGAAATCTTAATTTTTTTTGCAATTGCGATCTCTGTTACGATGAACAGCCAGGAGGGCCTAAATCGTCGATGATTCTCGTTGGACTAATTCCCTGTTCCAAAATAATATTTAAATAATCTTTTTTTTTTTTATTGTTGTTTCTATGAATAAAATCGCGAAAAAATAGAAAAAAAAGTTTCTATTAAAAAAAAAAAATCCCCATTGATTTTTTTGAAAAATCCCTATGAAACCCCCTCCTTTTTGTCGCTAAAGGATACGTCGCTTACGAAAGAGCGTCCATCCTGCTCGCGCCTTAATTATCTCAACTGTCGTTTTTCTCAACAACTTTTTACTCGAACTCGTGTTTTTTTTTTTTTTTTTTTTCCACGCCTTTCGTCTTTACAGCCCTTCCTCCTCTGTCTTCCACAGTGTTCTTCCGTTGTACGAGAGGGTCGGAAAAAAAAAAAATTAACGACGAAAAAAAAAAAAAACCAAAAAAAAAAAAAAATTCACGTTTCGTGGGGTACGGTGACAACGACGATGGGACAAGGATGACGAGGTGTACACACACACATGCTGTTCACAGGTGAAGCGATCCGGACAATCAGATAGCGAGTGAAACGATCAAAATGTATCCGGATGGTTTCGGGGGTTGCGCGCGTGCCCCTTGGGCCCCCTTCGTCCCCCCGAACACGTTTGAGTCCCCGAGGAGATTTTCTCGCGTTTTTTGGACGTCCATTTATTTTTCTTTTTTTTTTCATCCTTTTATTTATGCGAGAAAACTTCATAAATCGCTGAAAAAGAAATACGGGGGGGCCCCCTCGACGAGGTTCCCAATCAGTGCCCCCCTCCACCCTTCTGAGCATCCACGAAGCCAAGCACAGCTCCGAGAACGAAAGAAATTTGAATTGCAAATACTAAATGGTAATTCGCGGTTGGTTTGGTTGCGGGGCGGGGGGGGGGGGGGGGGGGACGTCGGGGAAGGGGGGGGGGGGGGGGGGGGGGGGGGGGGGGGGGGCGCGAACGTCGGAGAAACGGAGCCCGAGGGGGCGCGATACGGTCCCGATAATTTTATGGTAACGCGATGGAAATGTTATACGAGCGCCCACCGACAGATTTTAAGATCGCTCGTCACTTTTGTGGTAAATCGAAGTAAATACCGCGGTTCGTGTTTTTGGGGCCCCTCGTGATTGGTGACCGGTTGGAGGGGGGGGGGGGGCGATACGCCAAGTGTAGATATATTCTTGATCGAATTCAACCACCCGCCAGCACGACGATTTATTTCGCGTTCGTCAAAGAGAGAAAAACGAAAGAAATAAAACGAGGGTGGCGAAGGGGGGGGAGGGGGAGGGGTGTTATCTTCCGGCGTATGCGAAACGGGACTTGATGAGAACTCTTCAACGTTGCTTTTTGATTTTATTTATTTTTTTATTTTTTTTTGTAACTTTTTGGTAATTTGGTAATTTTTTATTTTTTTTTTGGTAACTTTTTGGTAATTTGGTAATTTTTTATTTTTCACGATACTCACGGAAGCGACGAAAACGACAATAAAATAAGAAAAATTTGGTCCACCAGGGATGAGTGATCAAAGGGCAAAAAAAAAATGATATCCCAAAAAAGCGTTCAAAAAATGAAAATGATAACGTTAAAAATATGAAGAAACGAAAAAAGTAGACGAAACGATATAAACAAAATAATTGAATTTGAAGGAAACGAAGGGAATCTAACGACGCAAATAAAAATCATATACAAATGGAAAGCAACATAAAAATAAAAAATAAAATAAAACGTAGACCAAAAAAAAAAATCGATAAAAATGAAGCAATAAAATAACAACAAAAAAAAAAAACAAAAAGAATTAAAAACCAAAAAAATGGAGCCCAAAAATGAAAGTAAACAAAAAAGAAAAGTATCCACAGGCCGATAGAAGTGACGTAACGAGATTCAAAAAAATGGAGGTCAAACAAAAATTAATAAAAATAAGACAATAACTAAAAAATAAAAAATAAAAGAATTGGAAGCGAAAAAAAAAAAAATTATGGAAGCGACGAAAGCGTCATCAGGGGACGTTTGCACCTCGGACAACTTGAGTTCCGTTTAACCCCGATCAGAAGGGTTGCGCGGTGGTACGTCGAGCCTTTACCCATCCGATAAACTCACACAAACATCGGGCAACGATGTTTCAGCGTCAACGATGTTTCAGCCGTTGCCCGTTCGCCATGTTCCCATCCGGTAGATTTTCAGATACGAGTGCGTGTCCCGATCGTGAGTGAAGGGTGCCCCGGGTGACTTTGCTCATCCCCCCGTGTCCATTAACGACCTTACAGTACCTAAGGTCGTATCTCGACGTGTAGCCGGACAAATACTGCCGCTGTGTGACATTGGTTAGATGGAAAGGGACGCCGGGGAATATATCGCGTGTTTCCGTACGTGTAGCATCTCAGATAATGATCTAACACTTCCGTCATCGTCATCGACTTCGTCGTGACCATAGACGACAATTGTCCCAAATGGTAACCGATGCGAGTTCTTTTTTATATATATATATTTTTTTTCTTTTATATAAACGTACAGGGTATAAAGTGATTTCAAGGACATTGGGGTTTCGAGAGAGCTTTTATGGTACGAATGTCCCGATAGTCGACGTTGCCTCGAATACGATGTCTTCGAAATAACCTCTCGTCAAGTATCGGCTGTTTTCTACAAAACGAAATGTCCGGAAAGGCGTAAGTCCGAAAATCAACGATTCGCTTGAGAAAAACATTTTCCGACTGTCCTCGGAACAGCCGGATGGCTTCAAAATTTTCTCGATCGAATGTTACCGTGCATTTATTATTATTTTCTATTTTTTAATTTTTTTGTTCTTTTTTTTTTACGGTTTCAAATCGGTTTTGAATTTTTTTATTGAGAATTGTGTTATAATTAAGTTGGGAATTTTTTTCTTTTTGATAATAATTATTACAGCGATTTTATTATTACAGTTATTGGAATAATAAAATTATATTTTTTGTTACTGTTAATGTTACGATTGATATCGTTGCTGTTTTTATTGTTTAAATATTGTATTAATATTGTTATTGCTGTTTTCGTTTGTTTGGGTTTGTTTGGGTTTGTTTGGGTTACTGCTAATATTACGATTGATATCGTTGCTGTTATTATTATCTAAATATTTTATTAACATTATTATTGCTGTTTGCCTTTGTTTTGAGTTACTTCTTATTATTATCGTTAACAATTCTTTATAATAATTGTTATTGTTATTAAAGTTTGTTCGAGTCGTATTTGTTGTTATTATTATTTCTGTGTTATTGTTTATATACTGTTATATTATTATTTAGTTGATATTTTTATTTGTATTTTATTATTGTGAAAAATTTGTTAAAAATTAGTATTGTTGTTGTAATCGTTGTTGGTTTTTGTAATTATTGTTATAATTATTGGTATCGATAGTAACGTTGCAACAAATAATCATATACGAGGAAGAAGCAAGGAGGATCAAACCGAGTAGGACGAGAAGGAAGGAAGAGCCCTTCGGTCAAGGGTGGGCTGAGCATCGAACAGGAACGAAGGGTCACTCTTAGGGGGGAATTAGGGGCGGCTCTGCTGGGAAATTGGCCGGACAGGAAGGAAAGGACATCTGGCACTAAACGTTGGATAACCCAAACCGCTTGGACAGGTTCACCGACTCGATAATTATCTCACTAGATTCCCTTTTGTGTCTCTCTCTCTTTATCTCTCTCTCTCTCTCTCTCTCTCTCTCTCTTTTATTCCGCGAATAATATTTTCCGTTTGATCCTTTTATTTTGTTCTTATATTTTTAATTTTGTTTTATATTTTTAATTTTGTTACATATTTTTTATCTTTTTAAATATTTTTAATTTTGTTGTATATTTTTAATTTTGTCACATATTTTTTATTTTTTTAAATAAATGTAATTTTGTTGTATATTTTTAATTTACTTTTATATTTTTTATTTTGTTTTTATATTTTGTATCTTTCTTTAGGTTAAGCTTTCTTTGTATAATTATTGTTATTATTCTTAATATTATGATTTAGTTTATATTTATTTTGTTAGCTTCTTTTTTCTTTCTTTTTATTATATTTTTCTATTGTTTTTATTATTACAGTTTTATTATTTTCTATTTTTTATTTACATTATATTTGTATGATTTTTTTTCTTTTCGTCGTTATAAAATTGGTGCCCGATAGTATGACTAGGGTATAATAAACTTTATCATCATCATCATTATCAACCCACAGATTAGTTAAAATAATCGAGTTATCTTTAATTACATCTGTTACGAAGGATAAGTATGTCATTACGATCTATGAATCATTAGTTACTTCATAAGAAATTACGTTAATTACGATAACTACTGAATTTAGTTACCTCTCGGTTCTCTAGTTACCAGTTTGCACGTTCAGTGATTTTACATCGAAAATATACGATAAAAAAGTGACAAAAAAAATAAAAATAAATGTTGCTTTTGGCTTTGATTAAAAAAATGTTTTTTTTTTTTCAAAATACAACATCATAGGAAATAAAAATTCTGATGCATATTTCAAAGGGTCAAAGGTGACGCAGAACGAAAAAAAAAAAAAATAATAATAATAATAAACATTATCATTTTCGTATATTCAAGGTCAGGAATTCGACTTGACTTTTCCGCAAGTTTTTTTTTCATTTTTTTTTTTTTTTGTTTGCTTCTATTATTTTTTACACTCGCTGTAATATGTTTGCGAGGAAAGCGTTGTCCTCGACTTTCACTCGTTTTCCGTTTAGTTTCTGAATAATTCAGCGAGGAATGTAATTTGACGATCAGGTGCGAAGGGCTAAGGGCTAAGGCCGGGAAATAGTTTATTTACCGAGCAGAGACATTTTAACGGATGTCAGAAGGGGGCGTGAGTGGCGGTCTCGGAGTTCTCGCGTATACGTAGATCTTAATTGCCAGATAACCGGAAACTCGTACACGCGTGTATCGCCAGTCGACGTTGTTTCCGCTCTTGCAAAGAAAATCGATCAGCTCGATCGATAAAAAAAAAAGGGCACACTTGTTCTTTTTTTTTGCCATCGCGTAATCGTCATGGTATAAAAAAAAATGAATTTCCTCAAATTTAAATAAATTACACAGGGAGACAATTGGCGGATATTTTTTTTTAACCTTCTTTCGATATTTAAATAATCGATAAGAAAAAAAATATATATATATATATAATACTTTGGTTACTGAATATATATGTTTTTTTTTAATCTTTTTTTTCGTAACTTACATTTTTTGAAGAATTAATAAAATTAACTTTTTTTAAATTCAAATGACTGTGTTGATAAAAAAAAGTTCTTGGTTATAAAAAAAAAGGTCATTCATCAATGGATTAATTATGCGATGAGACAAATTACAAAAATACGAATGATTTTTTTTTTTTGCATTTTTTTCGTAATTTACGTAATCACCGTGGAACTTAGAAAAAATAAATATTTTTGTTGAAACTAATTGTGCTGTGAAATAATTGGCGAAAATATTTGTTTCGTCCTTTTTTGTTCGTAATTTATATAATCTCTATGGAATTAAAAAAAATGATCTTTTTTATTATAAGTAATTATTCAATTGAATAATTGGCAAAGAAAAAAATGTTTTTTTTTCGCTCTTTACGTAATCGTCATGATATTTACGGAAAATAATATTTTTTTTTTTATTTAAACTAATTATGCAATGAAATAATCGGTGAAAATATTTTTGATTTTTTTTTTTTTTTAACGATTTTGAATAGGGACGGTGATATGAAACGTTCCACATTGTTACCTAGGGGTGCTCGAGCGATGCATTTTTCATGAGACAATTTTCTATGTCGTGCTGTCAGCTCATTATTATTATAACCCGGAGCGTACGCGCGAGTATACGGACATCGTATTCCCCATACATGTTCGCGTATCTCGTCGAATCCACGCAAATTTACGGTACAGTTCCCCGTCCTGATACACCGCTATTTTTTTGTACAGGCTCATTCACAATTCGTCGATCAATTCGTCACGAAATAATAACAATTTGAATATATTTACGAGAATAAAAGTTGTACCGAATAAATAATATTAGAGCGTAAATAGAAATTGGTTTTTTGGGTCCCCAATCCAACCCAAACAAACCCAAATATATATATTTTTTTTTATCAGAACGCAATACGTTTTTTTGACAATTTCGAGTGTGCTTTTTTTTGTGAATAAAAATGTCTCGTTTATGGCAAATTAAAGTATATTTTTTCGGCGAGGAAAAAAATATCTTTTTGGAAGGACAACGTTATTTTTTTTTTTGCCGTGGGAATTATTTCCTTTTTTGTTTATAATAAATGAATTGTCATTTTTGGAAATTAATAATCTTCTCTTATACGAATAAATTCTTCCTTTTTTACCAATGATTAATTTATTTGTGTACTAATCTTTTCTCAATAAAATTATGATTTCGGAAACAATTTTTTTTATTGACTAATTAAACTTTTACTTGACGAAAAAAAAAATTGTTTTTGCGAGTACATCTGTTTCCTGCGGATTAAACGTTTCTCGTGTCAATTAATTCTTTTTTTTTCTGCCGAGTAAATATTTTTTAAAATTTCTATCATTGCTAATTGATTTTTTTTTTTAAGTGGACTGCGATATATTTTTTGAAAATAAATAAAAAAGACTGAAAAACAGAAGGGAAGATAAATTGAACAGCAAAATGTTTTTTCCATTTTTTTTTTTTTTTTTTCATTTACCCAATGTGTGTCCTTTTCAACCGGAAGCCCGATTTGCTGACCGCGAATTATTTTCGAATTGGATCGAATCGAAAATCGAAAACGACCTGTACTCGACTGGCGGTAATCTCGTTCATTTTTTCTTAGTTTTATTTTCGATTTTTTTTTTTTTTTTTTGAGCAAATAAAAAAAGTCGAGTATGCGAACACGTAAACTTTTCATACTGGGAGTGAAAAAAAGCGAAAGAGAGAGGACCCTCACGTGCATCAGGAACGTTAGTTACCGTATACGCGAACATGTGTAGATGCGCGATAATTCGACGATTAATGCTCGAATCAATTAACAAATTGTCGTACGAGAATGAGTCCGAACGGACACGTATCAGTACAAAAAAAAAAATATATATATATATGTATATATAATTGTGTATACCGAACGATTGGAAGAACCACAAGTTGCGTCACGTGATAAAAAGTCCGCGGGCATGAAAGTTGGCAGTTCTCAGCGATGATAGTGTTACGTGTACTCGCGATAATTTTAAATTTCATTAACACGTATCATAAATTTTCCTTTTACCAGACTACCTCTTATTCTTTCTCTCTCTATTTATTCTTATTTTTCGTTATTTTCAAAACCATTTTCCAATCGCATTTTTATATCCATTTAAAAAAAAAATGACAATATAGTCAAAAAAATTCCTCCACTTTTGGAAAATCTTTTATGAGCTTTTTAGTACTTTTTTTTTTCTGTTAGCTTCTCGTATTTCTTACACCCACTGTGTACATTTTTTTTGTTTTTTTTTTCCGAAAAATTTCGTGAAATTCTTTTGGAAAAATTTTATTTTCGAAATTTCGTGATTTTTTTTCTGGAAATATTCAATGAGAAATAAAAAAAAAAGGGATGAAGTATCTTGGAAAAATAGTGTATTTTTTATGTTGGTATGTGTTATTTAATTCAAAAGTTTATAAAGTAGAGGGCGTAATGAGCCTATCGATCTTACTCTTTTTTTCGTTCTCCATTTTTCTTTTTCTTTTTTTTTACCATTTATCTCACCAAATTACGATTACAAAGACCAAATCTACCATGTTCGGTAAAAAAGACGGTTTGTTGTTTTGCATCGTTCGGTAATTCCCCCCCCCCCCCCCCTTGCTCTCTCTATCCCCACCTCTTTGTTTTCGTTCTTTCCTTCGCTCTTTGCTTCGTTCGGGACGACTTGAGATCGCGAAAATTTCACTTCTGATTAATAGCGCTTCCGTTTATCGCAAATTCGTCTCGAAATCTAAATCTACGAAAATAAAAATTGTTTCGATAATCAAAATCTTATCGAACATCAAAAGAATTCAGTTTAACGATTTTCTCACTGCGCTTGCATCCTTCCGAAGTATCGATTTATTTTTTCAATTGTCAATTGTCACTTGTTCATTGTGCGAATTCGTAATCTTCGTCGCTACGATAACTACCGTAACCTGCAGCAGGGATAAATGTCCAAAAAATATTCTATAAACGTTTTTTTCATTTTCCCAGTCTAATTTTGCACTTCCGGCAAAAACTGGGGCATTTTCGTAATCAGCGGAAAATTTCCGATTAAATAGACCCTTTTAAGAGTTTAAAACGGAAAAAAAAAATTTTCGACTTCCTCCGGCCACTTTTCCGGAATCGTGAAAATCACGAAATTTCAAAAGGTCGTAGGGTGAACTTCTTATATGGCATTGACTTTCATTTGGGGGGTTTAGAAAAGGTTTTTGCCTTATAGTTTTCCCGGAAAGTCCATCTGAAAAATCGCAAAAAAAGAGGCAAAGGGGTATGTATGGAAAAATTTGCAAAAATCGATGGTCCAACTTTGAAGTTCTGCCAAAAATCGAAGAATTGTCGGATTTTAATGATTAAAAAAGCATTTTGAAGGGAAAACTATAAAGGAGAGATTGAGCACAGAGTGGACTACCAAATCCTAAAGGGAAAAAAGTTACCGATGATTGAGTGAAAAAACTTTTTTGCCCAAAAATCCAAAAAAATTTTGGATTTTTGATATTTTTCTTACTGATCCATTTCGATGTAATTTTATCCCCTGAACGCGAATATATCATTTATTTTCCCAAAAACCCAAAATATCGAGGGAAAAACGTCGAAAAAGTATTCTAGAAAGGTTTTTCCCATTTTCCCTGAAAAGATCTAACAACTGATCTAGCTAAAATTAAAATATAATTTAAAATCTATTTAACATCTAATTGAAAGTTATCGAAGATTAATTAATTCAAGTTATCTATTATAAATTAATTATCTATAATGATCTATAAGTTAATTTAAGTTATTAATTAATTCAAATGATCTATAATTAATTTTTCGAAAAAAAAAAAAATTATCCTAAAAGATCGGGATGGAATAGATTCGAAGGGATTTACGAATGATTGATATCGATCAGGATGAGTTGTCCAATAATGACAGAGGTGTGCACAGAGCCCCGGATTATCTCCATCTCCGAGAAGTCGACACGTTCTTCCTTTTTTTTCTCTTTTTCATTTTTCGTTTTTTTTTTTTTTTGTTTTTTTTGAGAACCCTCATTCACTTTTCCTTACTCAGCGAAAAACGTGGGTGCGAAGTATCTCACAGTACAGGTTTTGAGTTTGAGTCCCCCTTCGTGATGATGGGCGATCGCGAGGGTACAAAATTGCCAACCATTCGGGGATCGCTTCGAAGCTATTTTGCCCTCCCTCGTGACACTCGTACCCCTGTCGGTATCCGATACTACCCTTACCACCGAAATACCGATCTTTCCATAATTAAGGTGCGGCAAATTTTTCAAAAATTATTTCCTACTATTTGAACGGATAAAATATTAATAAATTATTATTTATCGTAAAGTCGTGATCACGAATAACGAACTCGACATCAATTTTTCGTTAAAACAACAAAATTAAAATGGTTTTTTTTTTTTTTTTGATTAATAAATAAAAATTAATTTTTTTCAATGAATATTTATTTTTATAAAAAAGATTTATGATCGATTCATCTTTTTTTAATTATTAAATAATAAGATTAATAATAAAGATCATTATGGCTTTCCCGATATAAACATTTTTTGTTTATTATTAATTCATTTTTTAAATGAATATAAATTATTAACTTATTATATTTTATATATATATATATATAAAATACGAGAATAACGACGCGAAGTGCACCCGGAGGAGTCGTGCTGGTGAGAGCCATGAAATTATGCAAATGCCTCGAGCAAGGTGTTTGGATAATTACGAGGACGGTCAACAAACGAGAGGGGCCTTACTTAAAATCACATCAGGGCATGCTCCGGGCCCTTACGGGCTGCATCCCCCTTACGAGCGATTCTCTTTCATTGTCGGCGCACCGAACTCTCAAAAAGAAAAAAAAAAAGAAAAAAAAAAACAAACAAAAAATCGCAGTTCTTCCAAGGGGTACTGATATCGCCGTAGAATGATTAGAGCTTTGCCGATATTTTACACGAGAGAAAAATTTTAGGCGTTGCCTCAAGAATGAAATTTTTTTAAAACTTTGTTTAAAAGCATTTTTTGGATTTTTTTCATACACAATGATAATAATAATAATAATAATAATACAGGGATTATAATGATAACGAATAAAAATGATGATAGTGAAAAGTATGATATAAATAAAATAAATAATATAATATAGTTGTGAATTGTTGATTATTAAAAATGATTAACTCTATTAATAATAACCATAATTAACGTAAATAATAATTGTTAATACGACGTAATAAATGCGACTAAATAAAGACTCAAATCCTTACTTTTAATTGAATAATTTTTTATTTGAACATTAATATTTAGTGAATATCACTAATATTTAATAATAATAATAATAATAATAATAATAATAATAATAATACTATTAATGATAATAAAATACGTTGAAAAAAAGGAACAAAAATTACAACAACAACAACAACAACAATAATAATAAAAATAATAATAAAATAAAATACGTTTAAAAAATGGAACAAAAACTACAACAACAATAATAATAATCAATACAACGAGAATATAAATTACCTTGGTTTTGCTACCGCCGATGCTGCCCGGTCTGATGCTACCCGTCTCGTAGAATCTCGTGAGTATCTTCGAGACGCATCCGTGTGAGACGAGCAATTGCCGTGATATATCGCAGGGCCTTACCCCAACAAGGGCGAGCTGAACGATCCTCTGACGTACGCAATCGGGCAATGGTCTTCCGTTAACGAAAACGCCGCCCAATTGATTGACACCGGCTTGACCTGACCGCGGTCATTCAACAAAAAAGGAAGGTCATTTAAAATCCGTTACGTCAATTATTTTCGTCATGGATGGCAGTTGGGTTTGGGTTCGACTTCGGGGGAAACGATCATTTCTTTTTTAAAGTTTCTCGTTTCCGATCCGGATTTTTTTTTTTTTCACGTTTCTGGCGTCCTTCTGGGAAACGGAGTGACACGAACGGAATTACGAAAAGGACGAACCTTTTGCGAAATAGAGATCGGAGGAACGAAAAAAAAGAAAAAAACAAAAAAAAAACACCAAAACGAAAGAACGAAAACCGCGGACACGTAATACATCGAGACCGCGATACTTTAAGGGGTTGGGCAGGTGTTTTCACGCAGCGGTCGTTCTAATGACATCGGTTTCGGTCACTCGAAACTTCTGAGCCTTCTCTCATTGGCTAGTCTCGTCGTTGACGCTTCTATGCACTGGGTGACCGCCGTGAAACGAAACAACCGAGCATCTTTGTTTTCCGGATCAACTGGAAGGTCTTGTCACGCTGGATGTAAAAGAATTCAACTTCGTAAAGAATTCCAACGTCCTCTGACCTTCGAACGACCCCAAAACGTGTAATGACGACGGTAACAGCCGTCGTACGAACGAATCCGAGACGGAAAAAAAATATGCCGTTTCATGGAAAAAAAAAATTTTTTTAACTTTGATGACCTTGAAAAAAAATTAATCATAAAAATAAGTATTCCGAAAAATGCATTTTCACGATAGTGACGAGTCGTTACGAAACGTCGTTGAATTATGAATGCCCACGCACTTCATAGTTTTTGGTTCGAATGAGATATTCGAGTTCTCCATTTTCTCGTGAGCCACCCTGTACACGCGAGCTGCGAAACATTTCAAATCTCGCGTGCATATCTTGTAAACTAGGAGATATGTTATTATTTTCGAACGGGAGCAACGACGAAGGGCGTTGAAGATACACCATATATATATATATATATATATATATATATAGAGAGAGAGAGAGAGAGAGAGAGAGAGAGAGAGAGAGAGCAAAAGGAAATAAGAGGTAGAAATGACGCCAGAGGGACCCTAGACGAAAATTGCTTCCTGCGAACTTTTAGAACCTATGTGTATTTTTATGTGGTCAGTAGTATTCGATTTTTACGAGCTCAACTTTTCAGAAGTGCATACTGGCTATAATGCACCAAGGTGTCGCGATGGGCTTTGCACTCGCTTCATCTCACCTGCTTATGTATATAGATAGCAGTAATCCCTAGACAAAATATACTTTCGTGTCGAAAATAAATAAATCAATAAATAAATAAATAAATCAATCAATCAATAAATAAATAAATCAACCAATCAATAAATAAACAAATAAATAAATAAATATATATATATATATATATATATATATATATATATATCAATGATGATGACCTAGGGATTTCTGCTAGGGATATCTGAAATATCTTGGAAAAATCTCTGAATAAACTGAACGTTTCTGTACAATTATCATTTTCACGCCACTGTATATTTATTCGAGGGATTTTCCCTAGGGATTTCGGGTATCCCTAAAAAATCCCTAGGGCTGGACATCGTCATTTATATATTCATATATGATGCACTTTACTAGTGATTTTTGCTAGGAAGTATCCTAGTAAAATCCTAGCAAAAATCCCTAGACAAGTCCCTAGAAAAAAAAAACAAAAGTTCTGGATTGCATCACGCGACTGGCTCGATGTTATAAATCACAACCAGCGAGCATTATGGGACGCACCACTAACCGAAGCAACAATTTTTCACATTGATCTCTCGAAGTTCATATCGTCGCGCCACTAAAACAGCCAAAAAACAAAAAGAAACGAAAATAGAAATGTACTCCGGGAGAAAAAAAAGAAAACGGATTCGAGCACACAACGTGCTTCACCGACCAATTTATGGTAATCGCGGTATCTAAATGCATCGTAAAACTCCGAGGTGTCGACTACTGCTGCGTAGCGATCGTGATTTGTTTCGTCTTCTTTTTTTTTTTCTTTTTTTTGATATCCCAGGATATTAAAATAATGGCGTCTTCGAGAAGAGAAAGAGAGAGAGGAAAAAAAAGAGGGGAGAGGTTGAAAAAAAAATATAAGATCCTTAATATCACTGTTCCAAAATATTTTTTCATTAAAATAAACGGAATTTTGGATATTGAAAAAAAAAAAAATAATAATAAATATATAAGAATTGTTTCATTTTTCATAACTCGAATGTTTCGAAAATACGATTATTCGTAGCATTCATTTTGTAGAATTAATTGTCCATTTTCTTTTTATCACCTTTAGTATTTTTTTTTTTTTTTTATATAAGTAATTTTTTTTAACAATAAATATTTATTTCGACTTAAATCAACAAACAACTTCCAAACGCCAAAATTAACCGAGTCGTTTATTTTTCAATAAAATAATTTTTTTAACATTGTTCTTCCACACCGAGAAGTGGAAAAAAAAAAACCAAAAATTTCTGACCTTTTTTTCATAATCTTCGATTTTTGTGCTTAGCGTGTATGTAATTATTTTTTGTTTTTTTTTTACACTATATATGTATTATTTATAAACATGAAAAATATTTATACATATATAGATTATTTTAATTTTTTTTTTCATTATATATATATATATATATGATTTACGGTTTGTGTCATTTTAACGATCTGTACCGTCGATGACACATCCTCGCGGTAATTCGTGAATTTATTGACACTTTTTATCGACCGCAAAGCTTTTTAAAGAACGCGCGTATTATTAATCCGGTTGGATACGCGGTCACCGATCGCTAAAATAACATTAAAGCGCCTCGGAGAGCGAAGAGAGGCTCACCGAAGAAAAAAAAAAAGAAAAAAAAAAAGAAGAATACTAACGAAAAAAAGAAAAAAAATCAAACTTGCGAAACTCGATCGTGGTGTTTTTACGATTTTATCCCGCCGTGTACCGGGATCGCCCAGTCGTATAACATCGCTCGTACGTTAAATCCTAATCGTGTAATACCCTCTCGCGTTTATTACGTCAATGTAATTTCTCTCTCCCCTGCTTGATTGGAAACGGGTAGAAAAAAAAAATGAAAAGACGCCGAAAAAAATGAAAAAAAAAATGAAAAAAAAATTGATAAATAAATAAACGAGGCGAATGACGTTGAACAAATTTGTGAGCGGATGTCGGCGAAACGAACCCAAATTAATGCACGCTCGAATACATTTTTTTAAATAATTATCACGCCCCCCCCCCACACCCGCTGTGGAATTTTTCGTTTTAATTATACCATACTGAAAATGATATTCGCGGTTTTGCACAATCCACGGATTATCTCGGGACTTTCACTGCTCACGCTCTTTCCGAACGACCGTTTTGCTCGTTTGTACAGGGCTACTCAAAAGTCGAGCCAAATTTGCAAAACGGTTTTCTTTTCTTTTTTTTTTCATACGTTTTCGGAAAAATGGAAGTAGGTGATCGATATGCTTGAAAATTTGTTTGGGTTGGTGTATAAAATTAACTATTCAAATGTTTCGTTTATAAAATTCCCTAGCGAAAAGTTCCCTATAGGAAATTCCCTAACAAAAAGTTCCCTGAAGGAAATTCCCTGTCCAAAAGTTTCCTGTATAAAATTCTCTATTAAATATTACGGTGTATAAAATCCCCTATTAAAAAGTTCCACGCATGAAATTCCATATTAAATACTAGGCTGTAAAAAATTCCCTATCGAAAAGTTTGCTATAGAAAATTCCCTACTAAATAATTACTTGTACGAAAAGAATTCTTTACAATAGTATTCTTGATTTAAATGAAATTCTTTGAACAATATTAATCATGAAATAATCAAGAAGATTTAGCAGTTATGAATCGCCCTGTAGGTTCGAATATCGTCCTCGGTAGGGCCTTTGAAAACCAAGGGCGGAAGAATAAAACGCGACAGACCGTAGATAACAGAACGACGATTTCCTCACCTCAAGTTTTTACAAATACGAAAAAAATTTAAAAAAAATTAAAAAATCGAAAAAAATATGAGTCCTTGGCCCAAGCCTGAGCCTAATTTTCCAAGGTCATTTTCTCCTTTCAATCGCTCCTCTAAACTCGTTTTCCCACCGAATCGATAAAAATAAAAAAGTTTAAAAAATCCTAATTTCTCAACCCGGAACTACTCGTCCCCCCTCCCTTTCCCGTCGTTACCAATTTTCGTTAAGGGCTTGTCAGCTCTCGGACGGGTCCGTACCCCGAATTCCTTCGTTTTTTTTTCCTCCCCTCCGTTTCTGACCGTTTCGTTCGGCTATTGCGAAATCACGTTTCCGGTTATTTATCGTCGTATCGAGCTCCGACGATGCAATTATCCGCGAGTGTTTACCTCGGCCATCTTTTTTTTCATTCCTACCGATACAAGCGCCCAACCTCTCCTTCCCCCCCCCCCCCCCCCCCCCCCCCCCTCCCCCCCCCCCCCCCCCCCCTCCGCATCACGACTCCGTCGCCCCCTCCGCCCCTGAACGTTCTTTCCTTCTCCTCTTCGACCATCGGGGCCCTCGGACCCAACTTCCAGCCTGACAGTTCTTCGGGGAACGAGGCCGAATTATTTCTCGTCGGGTATGAAATAAAGCGTCGCTCTCGTCGCCGAAGAGACACGCACGCAAACCCGAGGAATCGCGGAAGCGCGATTAACAGCCCCCCGAGGACACGATAAATGACGCCCTATCGAGAGCACCGGACTTTGTGGATCCTACCGGTCCATGGATCTCCAGAACGAACTGGACAAAGTTGGCGATCGATGGGGGTCAGTGGGAGGGGGGGGGGGGGTAACGATCAAACGAGCCACGACTCAATCCGACGAATCGGTCGTTGCTTGGACGACAGCCTCGCGAGAAGAGAAACGCAACGGGGCCCCGCAGGTGGGGGTTTAAGGGGGGGGGGCGGTCGAAGAGGGGCGGGGGGGGGGGGGGGTTGGTCGGGAAAGAAAAAACGAGAGATCGGCGCGGCTACTATAAATCGAGAGCCACGCGCCTTCACGTCCGTGAAAAAGCGGGACGAGTATATTGGGGGGGGGGGGGGGGGCAGGGATAAAAGACGATGGAAGAGGGGGGGGCCAAGGGACGAAGGGGGGAAGAAAGATCGACCGGTTGCGAATAAAGGAAGGATATTTTGAAGCCCCCCGTATCAGGGGAATGGTGACTTTGGGGACACTTGGGTTATTTCGAGGACATTGCGTTACTTCGGGGACGGTCGACTGATTTTGCATTTCACGGATCGGTGATTTTGGAAGGATAGGGAAAATATTGAAGATACGTTTCGTATCGGCGGAACGGTGACTTTGGGGACGTTGATGTTATTTTGAGGACGTTCCGAAAATTTTGTATTTTACGAATCGGTGGCTTTGGGAGATTGGGTTAATTGATTCAGAAGTGATTTTCGGGACGGTGGGATCGTGAGAGCACGACGGCCCTTGGCAAATGTGGGGAAGCTACCTGATGACGAATGTCCTCGATTTAAGGATCGTGTCTGTGTATCGTCAATCACTGATAATTATCCGGCGTACCGGCTAATTACGTCATTAACTCAATTACTCGGATCGCCGATCTGATGGAAGAGTCCGACGAAAACGTAATGACGGACGCGGATGAATTGCGAAGAGAGGGGAAGAGAGAGGGAGGGGGGGCAATCAAATGTTTTCGTCAATATCTTACGTATACGTGCACGTACGCAGCTTTTTTTTTTTTTTTTTTTTTTAGATATATTTATTAGTGACGTCCAGAAGACGTCCACTTTCGAACACAAAATTCATAATAATCAAATCTATGAAATGCGAGTTACTTTTTTCCAGAAACGAGAGGAAATTTCGTTCGGAAATATAATTACGATTAAAATAATAACGCGAGACTTTATAAAGCAATATAAAATTGTTTAAAAAAAAATACAAAAGCATTTTCAACATTTACGATAACGAAGCAATTTATTTTTGTAACTATTTTCTGCTGCTTATTATTTTTTGTATTTTTTATATTAATTTACGTCTGTGAAAATAAATCCTTTTGGTCCTTTTGTAAATATGATATATATATAACGATAATCATTATACGAGGACTTTAAGAATTCTCGTATTTTTCGAATATTTCCAAATTACCGATTTTTGAAAATCGTACGAACAAAAATACACAAGTGTGACGAAAAAATTCGAAAACATTTCGAAAGATGTTTTTTTTTGGTGCGAAGAAGATGGAAGGGGAGGAGAGCACGTGCCAGGTTTCATAATTTCGAGCCAGACAACTCGGAGATTCGTGCCCATCTCTCCTATGCTCGCGTAATGATCTCCCGATTTTAATCACTTTTTCTTCGCGATTTCGGAGCACAAAAAGAGGGATGAAAAGCGAATGGAGATTTCATCTCGCTCGCTCTTTCATCTCGAGCGTTTACCTCATCGTTGTCGTAATTTAAATCCCGAAATTCGTAAATATATATATATATATGGGTAACCCTCGTCAACTCCTATCTCCTTTCCTTTTTCTCTGTCTCTCTCTCTCTCTCTCCCTTCGTCTTGCAAAAGCATAAAATTTTGATCGTCTCCTTCGAGTCGTCATCGTAATTTTCTTCAACGCCCCTGAGGAATAAGGCTGTGCAAAATAACGCACCTATCTGCGAATGTGGCAATCCTTGTATTTTCAACCTTGTTTTATACGTATACGACATCCTATGGAAACTCTCGATAATAAGGAATTTAAAAAAAATTGCTCAATTAATTAATATTTTGTAATATTCTATATAAAATTAATTAAATAAAAGAAAAATACATACAAATGAATACAATTGTATAAAAAAATGTGAAATTAATAAAATTAAATTTATTATTTAGTAAATTCAAAAAAACAAGAATTTCTCGGTTTATTCAGTTTTCAAAACATTCGATATGAAAGAAAAATACCTACGAAGAAATAGAATTTTTAAATATAAATTAAAATTGAATTCAATCAAATTTCTTTTTTGATAAATTCGAAAACAACAAATTCTCGATTAATACAGTTTTCTAAATATTCGATAAAAAATAAATACAATTAAAAAAAAATACCTACAAATAAATACAATTAAAAAAAATCCATCCCAAATGACTTCGAACAAATTTCTTTTTTTAATTAATGAAATTAAAAGAAGCCATTCAATATTTTGGAGCTATTTTCAAAAAAATATAATTTAAATCAAACAAAAAAAGATTGTTAATACATTCATTAAAAAAATGTTTAATGAAAAATCAATATAATTTCTTCTTAAATAAATTCGCTTCACAAGTAGATTTTCAGGGATAAAAAGAAATGCAAAAAAAATGATTTTTAAAATGCTCCGAAATATCGTTTAGTAATTATAATCCCACGTGTAAGTAAAGCGAAGAAAATTCGATTTCGATTGACATTGAACGACGCGTGGACGAAGTGAGCTACGATGCAAAAGTGGAAGAACTCGGGGGCCCGCTGGACTAAATTATTATTACAGCAAAAACGGAAGCAGGTAGCAGACACTCCCTTCGGCCCTTTGCCCTAAAATCCCCGTGGAGTTAAACACACGTACGAACGCAGGAACATACATCGATAAAAATCTGCCTTGACTGGATCAGACCAGAGATAATGGGATTCTCGTTCGAGAAGCAAAAGGGTCGTAATCACGAATTGCCCTTTTCACGATTCGAGATGTACCTTAGCTCGCCCTGAACGAAAGCACGACGAGTTCAAACTCGTCGAACGTTGATTTTAAGGACACTTTACTTTGAGGACAGTTTCCAAAACCGCCAATTCACCCTGAAATAATTGTCGAGTCGATTACAGTGTCCTTAAAATCACCTTCGACCAAATTTCACAACTTTGATACAAAGGTCATTTCAAGGAGAGGATTAAATTATAAAATCATTGATTCGATTGTACAAAAATTAATAATCGTCCTCAAAAAAGCCACGTGTCCTTAAAATCACTGTTACATTCAACACGGTGTCCTTAAAATAACTTTCAAACTAATACGAGCACTTTGACATCAAGGTTATCTCAAGGACGGCCTTAAATTTCAATATCATCGAGTCAATAGAAAAAAAAAAAAACAAAAATCAACAACAGTCGTTTATAAAGCCACGCGTTCTGAAAGTCATCTTTATATTGAACTCAGTGTCCTCAAAATTACCCTTAACCAAATTTTAGCCCTTTTGTGTAAAATAATTCAAAGAAGAATTTTAAACTCCAAAATTATCGATTCCTTTGTAGAAACAAATCAAGAACCATCCTCGAAAAAGCCACGTGTCCCCAAAGTTACCGATACATTGAATTCACTGTTCTCAAAATTACCTTAAAATCAATTTTACCACTTTTATATCAATGTTATTTTAAGAAGAATCTTAAGCTTCAAAATTATCGATTCGTTTGACGAAAAAAAATTAACAACAGTCTTCGAAAAAGCCATGTGTCTCCAAATGGCGATTTCCGGGTATACGAAATTCATTGGCTCGTAGCTCGTTCACCGAATCGAGAATTGCAACGACAATAAAAATGGTGACAACAATAACGATATTAATCTTGCTATCCGGACATGTGACTGGACGACGCGATCATCGGTGCTGAGCAAAAATGAGCAGCGAATTTTCGTCCCTTCCGGGTTCATCCTAATGTCATTCTGATGTCTTTTGGGAGGCGCATCGACCGCCAGGTGGAAACTTTTCGCTTGTTTTATTTGCCAAAATATCCACGCGTCCAGCCACGACTGATACGTACGAAATATTCTCGGGTCGTTATCGCAATAAGAAAAACAGTAACGGTCACATTGCCGAACGAAAAAGTTTATACTGAGAGCAAAAAACGTTTCGAACGGTAGCAAAGCTTAAAAGAATTTTTTATTCGACATTAATCATTTGCATTATCAGTCTTTTATATTTTTGAATCTTTTTGGAGTAATTTTCAAAAAAATTTATTCGCTTTTTATATTTATTACTATTATTATTTTTATTTTATTTAATTGAAATTGTTCGAGCAATATTGTTTATTTGTTATTAATTATTCTTACAATTATTCATCAATATTTATTAACCATTCAACAGCACAAATTTCACGTTTTCTTAAAGAATTCAAATGCAAGTATAATCAAAGGAAAAAACAAACAAACAAATGGAATCCAGAAAAATAATATGTCGAAATGAAAAGATAGGGAGAGACAAAAAATTAATAAAGAAAGAATAAACAGATATTATTTTTTTCAATATTTTCTTTCCATAAACAAATTGAAAGAAAATAACAATCGAAAAAAAAGTGTGAGATACAAATTTAAAAAATTTAAAAAAAATATATATATAAAAAATACATTAAGAGGAAAATAAAATATGAATAAATAAATAAATAAAGCGTAACAAAACCCAAAACCTCAAAATGAAAAACGAGAGAGAGAGAGAGAGAGATAAAAAAAAAAGATAAAAGGGACGAAAAAAATAGCTCTTCGAAATACTTCGTCGAAATCGTGATCTGTCAGACGTTTAGAATACAAAAAAATACACAAATTCACAAAAAAGAAAAAAAATTGAAAATTCGAGCGTTTTAGCGAGTCACCTGCTCGCGAAACCGGGCAAGCCCCCTTAACCGCAACATTGCAAATATTATTTTGCCTCCTTTCCGTATGGATATTATTTCAAATTATTCCTGCCTCCCTTGCGATCTCTCGTTTGTTTTTCATTATTTTTTTTTTTTTTTGTTTCTCTGCCTTCAAAAAAGTCTGATGCGGAGGCTCCTGCGCGTAAAAATAATAAGAATGATTCCCCTCAACGGATCGCCCGGCAAGTCGCGATGTATAAAGGTCGGCGAATCAATTGACGATGTATAATTTGGGGAGGCTTGTTCGCCCAGTGATTACGCATCTTGCGCGAGCCGCGCGTGTCTGTGATTGACGAGGACGTTAAATTATCGAGCAACCCGAAAAACGAGACTGAAGAACCCTCGTAATTAAAAAACATTTGATGGGTATAATATGACGGGAATTTTCGTACCATCTGTAAAATTTAAATGACCGCGGACTTCGAAGCTCATGAAATTCTCGTTTATAACGATACTTTTATAACCTCGTACAGTTTCCAACGAAATTTGAGTCATTTTTTAAATGGCAGTATTTTTTTTTATTTTTCCAATCTTCAAGTAGGATTTTTTTTCCATTTCTGAGCTAGGGAACTTTTTTTGGAGAAAATCGAAAATTCTTTTTTTTTTTTTGGATAACCTGAAAACTGTTTTTTTTTTTTTTGTGGAAACTGAAAACTGACTTTTGTTTTTTTAGATACCAAAAGCTGATTTTTTTGCGAAGAAAAGCCGTTTTTTTTTTTTTAAACCACTAAACTCATTTTTCGGTAGAAACTCGAAACTGTTATTTTTTTTGAACGAAAAAAAAATAACAGAACGAAAATTGTTTGGGTTTGTAGAAAGCTAAACTTGATAGTTTGGTAAAAATAAAAAAGTTCATTATTTTTCCATTCAACACTCACCTGTGTGTGGCATCTTAAGGGCTCCAGCGAGATCCCGCAAATCGCTGCAATAAAAATGAGCAATTAAAATAATTATGAAAATAATAAATTCTTATTTATTGATATTTAGTAAATTTATTTCGAATGGTGTCTTCATTCAATTACTATGAATAATAATTATTTAACGATAGCATAATTAGTATAATTATTTTTATTATCGTCATAATTATCAACATCATCATTATCATCATCATCATCATTATTAAATTGGAATTGGTAAATGGCCATAAAAAATAATTATAACAACAAATACCTTGTGATTCCGAATCAACAAGAACTATTTTGAAAATAATAATAATATTGTAATAATAAAGTTATCTCCTCGCAAAATCGATTTATTACACAACAATAAGTAAATCATATATTCTTAATTATGATAATTTCCATTAAACAATTCAATGATCATTAATTTTTCATATTTGAATATTAATACGTGTATGTTATTAATTAAAACGTAAATGATGATTTATCACGTTTTAATAATACGATAAATATACAATAAACATCAATAAATTTGTTACAACAATGAAATATTAAAAAATATTAATAACAAAAAAAAATGATAAAGAACCATTTATTATTTTTTGTTTTTTTTTTTTTAACCGTATCTCATGAAATATTTATGGGGACGAGGGTGGGGAGTCTCGTAAGAGTACGAGGGGGATGATTTTCGAGAGTTCGGTAGCACCGATTACCTCGCCGACTGTAATACATGTGAACGTTCGCCTCCTCGAACCACAGAAGAAAAAAAAAAGAGTGAGAGAGAGAAAAAGAAAACGAAAAAAAGAGAGAAAGAGAGAGAGGAGAATAAGGGTTGGTCAAGTGGGGGTTTAAGGTGGAGGGGGTAGAAAATGTATGTTTATAGCAAGTGGGAAAACCTCGTGGCTTTCGAGTACTTCTCCTATAATGAATTTAAATGTATTCAAAGGGCGCGCTTGTGACGCTTGACATGGCAACCCCCTTAAATATGCAACCGAACCGATAAGCGCGAAAGCGCTGCGGCGAACGGGCATTTACCACAGAAACGTGAGAGAGAGAGACAGCGAGAGAGTGAGAGAGAAATGGAAGAGGGAAATAAAAAAAAAGACGGACCGTGACTCTCATTCTTGTCGATGTGTTTTCTCACTATATACAAGTCGAAGGGACTTCACTCGAGACGATCGTAAAAATCTCAAATGCCTGTTTGTTTTATCGTATTACCGAACCCCTGCATGTTAATGTGAATTTGTATCGTTCCGAAAAAAAAAGAAAAAAAAAAAAACGTTAGCAAAGCTGGCCCTTTAAATAAGGGCACGATTTTTTTGGGATACGAGGACTGGTAAATAAATTATAACGAGTAATTATGAGAAACGAAGATTTGGGGATAAAAATTTGAATTTACAAATAAGTAGCATTATATTTTAGTTTACGAGATTTTAAGGGTGGCTTTTCAAAGAAAAGGGCGTGATTAATAGTTGCGGTCACAAAAATTGGGCAAAAAATCATAACGAGTAATTTTATGAGACGAGGATTTGGGGAAATGAATTTGAATTTACGAATTAGTAGGATGGTATTCTGGTATGAAAGAATGTAATGCCCTTTGAAAAAGGGCATGATTGTTTTTTGATAAAACGATTTAGGGAATATATGATAAATTTTGAATTATTATCGTGAACGGATATTTAAGAAGAAAAACATTGAAACGATGAAGATATAAATATGGTGAATGATTTCGATATTTGAAAAAAAGGTTATTTTAAAAAATTGTATTTTTTTTTCATTGTTTTTAAATATTAAACTTTTTGAAAATCATTTTGAGATTTCAAAATGATTGACATTATTTTACGATTATTCAGAAACACGTAAACACTTGAATTATCTTTATTTTAACACCGAAAATGTTATCTAAAATAAATACTTTTTTTTACATGAAAAAATCTTTAATAATTTTGATTCAGGAGAGAAAATTTAAAATATTGTCAAGTCGATAAAATTTTCTGTCTTAAATAATTCCTATTAAACTTCTCGATCAAAACAGACCAAAGAGTAAACAAAAAAAAATAATTTAAAAAATCGTAACGTCAATTCAACGGCCATCCATAAATCGTCATATTGTAAAGATTCCCTAAAATATTCCATGCACCCCATTGATGCACACAGGTTAGGTTGCGTCGTAACGTAACGTGGCGATAAGGCTCGTTTCGTAAAGTTGGAAACGCGATGCCATCATACGAAAGAATTTCCTGAATGAAGGAATTCTCAAAGCGAGCAAGCATAATCGCTTAAAAAAAAAAACGGCTCGGGGGTGTATCAGCTAAGGTACTTGGTTACATCGACCCAGATCAGAAAAGGTCTACGCCTATTATGAAAATCAGCTAGAAATATATACGGGGGTCGCGTGCAAGACACGCGGACTGGAACCGAAATTGGCCGAGTGTGATTTGCGCCTTATGACATTAAACTTCGAGGACAGTCGTCGAAATAGCCGTACGTCCGCCAATCCTCAAAATATCCGCACGTCAGAATGTCCCCAGTCGTGAATATGGACGCGAGACGGTGTTATCGAGCGCCATTTCGAGGAGTCGCCTCCAAAATCAACGAACCCGCAAAAAAACGCGTGTGTCCTCAAAATAGCCAAATGTCCCCAAAGTCAACGATGGGTAGATATGACGGCCTCGAAATATCGTGTTTGTACTCAAACGAAAGAGCGTGGTAAGAGGAGATTGAAAATAGAGGTGAAAAAAGAAACGGAGGTACGAGAGTGGGAGAAAGTGACGTAAAAAGGGTGGCGAGAGGGCGAGGGTTGCTCCGGCTCTCTTCTTGTAATCGTGCATTAATTTGCATCGCAAAGCACACGCTATCCCCGTTGGACCTACCGTCGCGGTCTTGGACTTGCCCGCGTGCACGCATTCCGCGTACTTTTCCGCTACTCGAGATCCCAACCCCCATAACCACCCCTTTTTACATTTACCTCGATCTGTGGACAATGACTCGCAATAATAAGGGCCCAACTACCACCAAGGAATGTTCGAAGTCCTTGAAGTTATGCCCTTGTCCAATTTTAGCGATAACAAGTTTTTTTGGGCCCTTTTCCCTTGCAAAGGGCCACGAAGGACCCCAAGAGCTCTCAACCCTTCAGCAGCCATCTTGCCTGATTAAAGCAAATTGCCCACCGACGCTTGCCAGGATGTTTCTCTTTCTGGTTTTTTTCAATGTACGCCCTTTTCGCCCTTTCGCCCTTCCGGAATCCTCAACCCTCGCGATTGTGCTCACTCACGCTCGTGCAATCCGCGAGCTTGATCCGATTTAATTATTACACGTTACGCGATCCAACCACCCCCCACCCAACCCACGCTTCCTACAAACCCTTCACCCTTCGTCCATTCCACGGCGAATTATTATTCACCGCCAGCGTTATCACGCGCTGTTTGGCCTCTTCGCCCTTCGGGCCACCGTTTCGAGGCGCTATTTCTCATTCGCGACCGGAAAATGGGTGCGCGGATACGAGACGTATCGCGAGAACACACCGGGGGTTGGATATCCGATCATTCGATCGTTAATGACAAGTGCTATGAAAAAAAAAAAACGGATTTTCTAAATGTCCGAACCAGAATTCGTGGATTTTCGAAAATCGAACTGAATTTTTCGAAAATCGAACTGAAAATCGAACCAGAACTTTGGGGTGAACTGAATTCTCATAAAAGAAAAAAAGGATTTTTTTCGATCGTCAAATATCTGGTATTGTCGGATGCTCCAAAATGCCTATTTTTTTGTAGCTCGAACGAGCCCCATCTTCTTACAGCTTTACGACTCGTTTTGTAATTAATAACGTCACTGTTTATCGACCTTTCCGCCTCAAAAAAAAACCGAACTTTCTCAAGACCACCTTCCACTCTAATATAAATTTCCAATGACCTTCCGCTGGTACCTAACCCAGAAAAAATTCCATCACCAAAATCGTTTGAAAAAAGAATCCTCTGTTTTAACAAACGAAGACTTCTGTTCTTTAATTAATAACGTCACTGTTTATCGGTCTTTCCGTTCCCAAAAAAAACCACACTTACTCAAGACCACCCTCTACCATTATATAAATTCCGAACTTACTCCGGTTAATACCTACCACAAAAAAAAATCCTATCGCCACCCAAATCATTCGAAAAAAAGAATTCTCTGTTCCAGAGCTCCTGTTCTTTAATTAATAACGTCACTGTTTATCGGTCTTTCCGTCCCCAAAAAAAACCACACTTACTCAAGACCACCCTCTACCATTATATAAATTCCGAACTTTCTCCGGTTAATACCTACCACAAAAAAAAATCCTATCGCCACCCAAATCGTTCGAAAAAAAGAATTCTCTGTTCCAGAGCTCCTGTTCTTTAATTAACGTCACCATTTATCAATCATTATGGCCCAAAAAAGAACTAAACCTCTGCAGTACCATTCCCTATCCTCATGCAAATTCCCAACTTCCCCGCGGCAATACCCGTGCCAAAATAAACAATTTAAAAAAATCTTTCCACCAACCTCCCCACCACTGACCCACCCCCACCCGTTTCTTCGTGGAGAGGGGGTACTCGGGACGATAAATCCTAACAAAGAGTATCATTTCTCTCTCCCGTTTCTTTCCCAGCACTTAGCGATCTCACGCGAAATCGGGAATGCTCCGCGAGGCTTCGAGATACTTCTTCGTCTGGTGAAGGTGTCAGGATCTCTTATAACGTCGTACATATAAAACGTGCGTACACACATAGATCGCGCGGGAATCGTCTCTCGTTAAAACGACATTGCCTTATGTACTAAACGGGGCAGAAACGACATCGACGACCAGAAGAGAGCGCGTGAAAACGAGCTTCACATCCGTGCTCTTTCCATCACCGTTTGGTCTCGCGTTTCTGTTTTTATTTGCCCGTACGTTTGCACGTGTATACGTGTGTTTTCATCGTTCACACAAAGCGTCCGCGGATTTCGCATCCTCTCTCTCTCTCTCTCTCTTTCTCTTCAGCTCTCGCGTCTTCCACGCGACACTTTGCTCTTGTTACGCGCTTGCGTTTTTCCGAGAGAAAAGACGACAGCGAGATATTCCGAGATGGTGGGTTGCGCCCATGCTCGGGATCCTGCCCATACGAATGTACGGTTGGTTTACTCGAGGTGGGTTTGCGCTTCTGTGTGTGCGTGTCTTTGGACTCGTTCGCCGTCGCTCCTGGGGCAGCTCACAATGAAATATCCCAGTAATGAGGATTGAGCGATTATTATAAATCAAACGGGCGACCGTGGCGAGAAAGAGAGAGACAGAGAGAGAAGAAAAGATCGAGAGAGGAAGAGAGAGAGAGAGGGAGAGAGAGAGAGAGGCTTCACGACAGGACATTTCTCGCGTTCCACGTGTTTTGCCGATGTTACTCTCGCGAACACGTGTCCTCTCTCGTGTTCCTCGACTTGGCGAATTACGCACCCGGCCCCCCGTGCCACGCCGTCGAGCTGCGCTCTCTCTCTCTCTCTCTCCATCTAATATAATTCTAACTATAAACGATTACAATAATAATAGTGATAGCAACAACAACCACAATAGTAATAATAATAATAATACGAGAAAACATACCTCAGCTGAAATGGTCATTATCATTATTATTATTATTATTATTATTATTATTTAGTAACATATGTATTCAATCTTTTATTTACCATTTTATGATCATTTATATTCATACACGTGTATGTCGTAATAACAATTATTACAATTATATATTTATATTAGTATTATTCCATATTATTTTTAGTTTTTTTAATGTTGATATAGTATAATAATAATAGTATTAAATAATAACAATGCATATGCGTATTCGTATATGCGCATATGCATTGTTATTATTTAATACAAAAGTAGAGAAGTAACAAATGATCATAGACGGACTGTATTAGGCGCATCGACAAAAGCAAAGTTCGAAAAATTGAAAATGGAATTGAATCTGTGTAAAAATGAAAGTGAAAAAAAAATATATATATATATTTTAACGCATTAAAAACATGATCAACAAAAGCAACATTCAAGAATTGAAAATGGAATTGAATTAATGTAAAAATGAAAGTAAAAAAAATGTTAACGCATTAAAAACGTGATGCAGTCTTATATATATATATATCTATATATATATATATATTGTCCACCTGGATCAGGCGAGATTCTTGCCCATACCACTCGATAATTAAATTGTGATTGTAAGTGCCGGCTGCAACGAGCCGGTGCATGCGTTCCCATGTACAAAAAAAAAAATAAAATAAAATAAATGTAAAAAAAAAGATCGAGCAACTTTTGCCCGCCTTACTGATTTTTTGTTCGCAGTTCCCGTCGTGTAATTTTATTTCGTTGCTCGTTTCAGTTTTTTTTTTTTTTTTTTTTTTTTTTTTCGTGTTTGTTTTTTTTTTTTTTTTTTTTTTTTTTTT
>JAPYZI010002035.1:0-26568 GCA_030523105.1 Ophioninae sp. A BG-2022a | reverse complement strand
AGTGACTATGAAAAAAAAAAAGCAAGAAGAAAAAGAAATAACATCCGCGCGTATCTCGCGATGTGTACATGTGTGCGTCCAATTTTTCTCAAAGTTCGCCGTTTCCGCGTGTGATCGACGCGTGCTTGATTCACAAAAAACAAAGATTCTTAATATTTTCGCGGTCATGCGACAATAAGATTTCGCACATTTTTTTTTTTAGGAACGAAAAGATCACCAAATCCTTAAAAAATTTTAGTGTTTGCTCTTTGCGTTATCATCATCACGGTACATTTTTTTTCCCGATACTTCTCCGCGGAATATCGCAAAATTTTAGTTTTTTTTGGGTTCCCAAAAACTCGAAAAAAATTTCAGGATTTGAGAAAAAAAATGTAACGAAACAGTTATTAATTGGAAAAAAAGATTCCTTGTTTTTTTCGTGGTTATACCGCAATGAGACAACGCGGACTTTTTTCGTACGAAAATCTTTAGAATTTCATAAAATGTATTTTTTTTTTGTTATTTTTATTACGGAAAATATCTCTTTCCGAACTTTGTCCGATAAAATTCGCAGAGTTTTTTGGGGTGTTCTGAAACGTAAAAAAATGAATTTGGGGTAAAAAGTGAAACTATAAAACCGCAATCCTATTTGTTGTTGTTGTTGTTGTTTTTTTTTTTTTTTTGCGAAGTCCGTCGTTTCTCGTACGCGCGCGGTTTTTGCGAAATAACTTCGGGCGCGCTTTTCGTTCGTAAATGTGCTTCGTGTCGTCGGCGAGCGCGTTGTTTTTAGTCGCGAGGCCCGCGATCGTTCGACACGTGTAAAAACTCTGGGCTATCCCACGAGGAGCTGTAAATTCGGTGGTTCAAAAATTCGCGAGAATTTCAATCCTAGTTTCATCGGGGGACGATTTTTTTTTTTCGGGAATTCGCGAAGGATGCGATTTATTTGGATCTTTGAGTGAAAATATTGATTTTGAAAACGAAACGTGTGCGATCGATCGATATTATCGACGAGTATATTTCGAATGGCCGAGAGAAAGAAAAAATTGGATGCGCATTTGTAGACGTCGCCTATTCGAAAATAGTGATCGAAAAATCGAAATTGAATTCGGTATCGAAGAACGAAAATAACATTCGAAATCGACTGGGAATAAAATTTGAGGGATGAGAAACGAGCTTGGTACGAGGATCGAAGTATCATCGCCATTTTTCAAGAGGCAGCTTCTTTTTTTTAGTTTCCAGTACAAGCCGCGTAATATTAAAAAAAAAAAAAAGAAAAAAGAAAATTGTCCCACGTGTGCGCGTACGTCTCGTCGCGTATTTTCGTTTCGTAAATCTTTCCTCGGAAAATTTACGAAACGACGTCCCTCGAAATTTTTCAAAATCCGGTGAAAAAATAATTAACCAGTTTAAAAATCAACCCCTTCGAATCGTCTTCAAACAGCCCTTCCCTCTCAATTTCCCACTCCCAAGGAAAATTGAATATCTACTAGTAAAGAATATACCACGAAAAAAAAAACAAACAAACAAGCACCCACAGAAAAAAATCGAACGCGCCGGAAAATAATTAATACGTGACGACAAAAAAATCAATACGTTGCGCTAAAAAAAAATTAAATACGCCACGAAAGCTAGAAAGAAATACTCCAAGAGAAAAAAGAATACGCAAACGAAACTATGCCACGACAAAGTACGAGTGACGCGACAAAATTTGGGAAAAGTGTTCGAAAAAAAATGACAAATAACGTCGCACCAAAATTCGTGAAATTTCAAGAAAATTTTGCGTCGCGGAGGGAAATAAAAAAAATCTTGCGCGTCAAAATTTCGTGAGTTTTCCGTGGTCGAACTTTTCGATGCCAAAAACAAGGTCCCGAGAGAGGCGAGCGAGCCAAAAATCACACGGGCCAACGTATATACGCTCGAGAGTGCACGCGCGCTTTTCTCGATTTTTTCCAAACGTGAAAACGCATACGGATTTCCTTCAAACCCCCCCTCCCCCGCCCCTCCGGCGTTCTCCTCGTATCCCTCCCTCGCGCTCTTCGCACCTTCCGTCCTTCTCCCTCGTGGTCTCCCTCGGCGTATTCTCGATTCGCTGGCACTCGCGTGGTATTCGCGCGCGAGAGAGCGCGTGTGCCCCGAACACAACCGGAAGTGGAAAAGCCTCGGCCGAAATGTACGATTATATCGATAAACGCACACGAATCCGCAACAATTTTCGGGACAAATTTCGTTTTACGATATCCGAAATCAAATTTCTCTCTGTTGCGTTCGATCTTTTGGACTTTTCCCCTCAAAGAATACCTATCGCAAATTTTCGAGCTCGTCTCGTCCCGAATCTATCCGCGATAAATAACGCGAATTTTACGTTTTCTTGGCTTTCGCGATTATTACTCGGTTTCTTCCCACCCGGGCGTACGCGCAGAGCCACGTGACGCGAAGTGCGTTGTTGCGTTCCTCGCCAGGATTTCTTGACAAACGTTTCATTTTTTTCCGACTCCCCGAAAATCACCCTCCTCCTCGTCCCACTCGTAAAAGTTACAGCCGATGAGAATCATTTTTCGATTCACTGGATTTCTACGAAAATTCATTTTTCTTGATTACTTTTTTCTTAATATTTTTTTTTTAATGAATCCAATCGAGTTCTTTCGGATCGTTGAAGATTTTCGATCTTGAGTTTCAATGAACAAAGATACACGAAGTTGAAAATGAGAGGAAAACACGAGGCTAATTTGTAAATTCATATCCATATAATTCAGTAATAATTCATTATCACTAATTATTCTTTTTTAGGAATGAATTCAATGAACTACAAGTTCCTTTGGATCCTTGTCGAAAATATTAGGATCTTAAGTTTCGAAAAAACAAAATATTTTGTAAATGATAAGAACGAGGGGAGCTAAAACGCAATTTTCAATTTTACAATTTTGTAATGCGATGAAAATTCGTTACTTTAAATTGCACGCTTTTTATCGGGTGAATCCAATCGAGGAAACATATTTTTGGATCCCTGTCGAAGACCTTCGATCTTCAGTTTGAAAAAGCAAAAATTATGGCGATAGAAAGTGAGCCGGAAAAAGAAAACGAATGTGGAATTTCACACTTACGTAATAATGCAGTGAAAATGAATTATTTTTAATTGTTCTGTTTTCCTCGTGAATCAGACAAACCCAGATTCTTTTGGATCCTTCCCATGGACCTTCCAGCCTAAATTGTAAAAGGAAACATTTAAAAAAATAGTAAAAATTGATAAAGGCTATAAAACCACAATAATAATAACATTTCATTGATACGTTTCAACCTCGAATGATGGAAAATATTATCCCAAAATACCGTACGAGATTATTCAGACGATAGAGGCTGCCTCCCCTCGCGATATATATCCCCACTTCCTCGCGATCGTAGCTCGCGATTAATCGTCAGCAATACGAGAAAATTGTTCAAAAAATTCGAAGAACAAATTCGGCGGAGCCGAGAGACAACGGATAAAAATGGAGCAATCGAATGGACAGATCGTACGTCGAGTATAGGAAACGGGAAAGAGAAGAAAGAGCGTTTGGGTACGTTGTGACAAACGCGGAGACGCGCATCGATTCCGTGACGTTTCTCCGATACGAAAAAGACCGCGAGAGCGAAGAAAAAAATGCCATCGAGTACGTAAAAAAGAGATACAACAAAAAATAATAAAAAAATAAAAACAAGATCGAGAAAATCTTGAAAAAATCGCAATTTCGTTTTGGTCGACATCGAAGTCTCAAGAAAAAAAAAAAACAAGAAAAGTATGCTTATCGAGAATCGAACGGTGATCAGGAACGAATCGAAGGAATCGATTTAGAAAGCGATGAAGAGCGAAAAAGAAGTCGAAGAAAATGAGGGAGGAAAAGTGTTTCTAATGACGCGGGACGAGTGCGTGTTTCGTAGGAGCCCGGCGGCAGATCCGAAAATATCTCACGTGCGCGTCGAGCTCGAAAGATAGAGAGAGAGGTGGGGGGAGAAGAAAAGGGGTGGGGGGTTGAGAGCTAGACGCAGAAAAGGAGAAAGATAGAAACAGAGCGAGAAAAATGATGGCAGCATCCACGAGAGAGAAAAGAGAGAGAGAGAGAGGGAGAGAGAAATAAGGAAAAAGAGGGGGAGAGAGAGAGAGAGAAAGAGAGAGAGAGATGAGAAAAGAGCGAGAGGTGTTCGCTCTTCGAGAGCGTCAAGTGGTGGCCCGGCGGCAAAATCGTTTTCGCATATAAGCGGGTCGTCGCGATCTTCCCTTCTTCCCGCGTGCCGAGTGTACCACATGCGCCGAGCAGGCAAAAGGAGCACATACGAGAGAGGACGTGGTTTGGTGAGCGAAAAAATGAAAAAATGAAAAAAAAAAAGAAATGAAAAAAAGAAAACATTAGATCGTACGGCGAAACGTAAATTTGACGAATCCACGACAGCGATTGTAACCCCCGTCACTATCGATTTCAAATATATATTATTCGATTCAACGCCTATTTTATTGACGAATCAAATCAACCGAAATTCATCGCGAGAATGAAAGTACCTTCCCGTTTTTCGTCAACCAATTTGAGGGATTAGAATGACTTCCAAGTTTGCATCATCGTTGAGCCTTAATAAAAATTATTCTTCTTCCAAAATTTTCTTCAAGAGATTGGATCTAAGAAGATCCAACGTTAATTTTTTAATTTAATTATCGGACTGCAAAAGTGTCAAATGTTTGATTTTTTATCATAATCAATACACAATAAAATGAGGAAAAAATAATAGCTTTTCGACGATGCAAATTTCAACTTCATCGACTCGGCTACTGCCTTCATACGAAAATCAAAGTTTTTCACAAATAATGAATTTTAACGGAACAAGGAAGACTGAATAATTGTTTGGTCATTTGTGCGCGTACAAAGCGATGTACCAATGCACGGATCAATGTACAGATTCAATTTGAATACATTAATAGTTTGAAAATTAATAAACAGTGTTGTAAAAAATGTTCGAACGTGAAAAGCTCAGTGGTAACTCTACCGTTAAGCTGTTTTTAATTTTTGCGATCCGTTTGATTCGGGGGAAAGAAAAACGAAGTTTTTCTGAAAATATATAATACTGGCTAAAACTAACTTTAAATTTGTATTTGTTATCGTCGTTCAATGAGTAAGAAACCCAAAATATAATTAAACTCCAAAATGTTTGCGTAGTTTTCAAAGTTCAATGAGTAAGAATCCCAAAATACATTACAATTAAACCCCAAAATATTTGCGTACTTTCCAAGTTTCGATTATTCAAATAAATGTAGGTATTAGAAAAAGTCTTCATTTATATCGGCCCGATTGACCATTTTGCCCCCCCCCCCCTTCCCGCCGAATAAATCGAACGTTTCTAGAAATCGATTGGCAAAAATGACACTTTTCGGTGGTCAATTGCGACGTTGCGCACGGTCCAAAGCGCGCGCTTGCTCGTCCAAGCCGAGAAGAGAGAAAAGGATTAGCGATTGCGTGGGAGGAAGAAGAGGCTGTCGATTCATTGGCAGCGAAAGCTGCGTCTGAGCGATACGGCCCTGTCTACTCCGCGACACGACGCAGACGTTTGACGTTTGCCGAAGGTCGGCCCGCTGGGAATGAGAAAAGAGAGACGGAGGGAGGAAAAGACACTTCTCGTCTTCCTCGTTTTCGCTCTACGCACATTTATCCTCGCGGCGTTCCTATTTATCTGCGGTGCGCTCGTTTCGTACTTACAGATAGCGCGCGTACGTACGTTCGCAAAGATAATACGAGTTACTAAAAAAACTAGCCACGAACTGATATTAATCACGCTGTTACGCTACCTCGCGTTTATATTCGTCGAACGTACGACAAAAGTACGAAAAACGAGAAAAAAAAAATATATATATAAACGAAAAATCATATTTCTTCCGACGACGCGTTTACGTAGGACGTACGCAATGATATTATCACCGATCGTTCATATTTGTGAGAGAATCATTAATTCTGGAGAACTCGTCGAGTGAGATACGCATAAACTGCAATATTCATAATTCCTAGACGTTTCGAGTGACAATCAAGTTTTCCTTTTTCCATTCTCCTCGCGATTATCTTGAGTGATTCGTTGTTCCTCGCACACTCGCGCGCTTTTTGCTTTATCGTATTTTCCTTGTTCATCGCCTAGATTTATCGACCAACCGCTTCGGGTTATCTTTCCTCAATAGCTTCGATGTCATCCTCGCGGCGATTATTCTATTTTTCGTTCTTTATTTTTATTGGGTATTTCCGAAGAAAAGGGTGGGCCGGATTTATCCACTTTCGATAGAAATTCTTGTTAGTGCTTCGGTATTTTTTGAGCCCCCTGAATGGACGAAGAAACATGGAAATGTGAAACCCCTTTTCCAACGATGTCAACTTCAATATTTGACGCTGTGGTCACTCTTTTCGGGAAAGTTCAACTCTTGAGGAGAACGTTTGAGTTGCTCGAGTTTTCCATTCCCAAAAGTGCTTGCAGATTTTCGGACGAATACTGTTCCTCGAAAGTTTGGAAATACAAGATCGTGTTAAAATAAAACGCGTCGTTTCGTAACATTAGCGATCTATAGGAATCCTTAATAAAAAGTTGAAATCTATCATTGCTCGAAATACGTAAATGGAATTCTCGTGAAACTGGAATAAATGATAATTTATGGTGCACGGTTAATTCGATGGTATACAATTTTTTGAAATATAAAGTCTCCGATTTTTTGAATTTTGAATTTGGTAAATTTATCGAAATTTGAATTTGTTCGGTTTCTCGAAATCTGCGTTTGTTCAGTTTTTCGAAATTTGAATTTGTTCAATTTCTTGAAGTTTGGAAATCCGCAAATTCTTGGAATTTTGAAGGTAATTCAATTATTTGAAAATTAAGAGCATTCAATTTTTTTAAACTTCGGAATCATTCGATTTCCTGTAATTCCGAAACATTCGATTTTTGAAAATTTGATAGTATTCAATTCTTCAAATTCGAAAGAATTCATTTTCGTGAAACGCAAAAGCACTCGATGTCCCGAAATTTTGGGATCGCTAAGTTCACCGAAGTATTCGTGCGAAACAACTCGGTAACTGGAAAACAAAAATGAATCAAATCTGGAGAGATTCCCGCGAGCCGTGGTGGCGTCAAAATTCATAAATATTCATTCGAAAAAACTAGAGGGGTCGTAGAATGGGGAGGGGGGTTGGGGGAATCGGTATTCGTTTGAAATCGACGCGTGTATTCGTATTCGACGTGAATTCCTGGGTGCCACGTGAGGGATTTTCACCGTTTATTACCATTTCGTGGGCTGTTTTGTTTTTTCATCGTTTCATTACCACTTATGAACGCTTCGTTACGCGAAAGCGCGACAAGCGGGTTTCAATTAAAATCACGAACAAAGCGATTTGGACAATGTGACTTTTTATGCACAACTGTCCAGCATCACCTAGATTGATGCGCGTATAAAGTTTACGAGCGTAAATCAATGCTACCGCGATTGCAGGCTTGCTTTCTGCTTTCCTCTTTCCCCATGTTGGTACACGTTAAAAAAAAAAAACAAGCAAACAAACTTTTTCACCCGACTAATCATTTATTCATTTTTCCATCGCTTCGCCCACCCTCGTTCCTCGCAAAAGTGTTTTCCCGCTTTAATTTGGAAAAATTAAAAAAAAAACAAATAACAAAAACAAAAAAAAAATCACTGTCTTTATCGTGTCCCGAAGACGCAAACTTCGGAGTAATAATTCGAGAGACGATTAATCTTTCAATTTTCCAATTAAAAATTATTTCAAAACTGTTAATCGCTCGTTCATTTTTTCGATACGCTTGTCGGGAGCGACATATTTACTCACGCTACATAAATGCATACGAATGTATACGTGTATACAATGTATACGGATCTTCTCGATCACTTTTCACCTCCTCGCTGGCTCCCTCGCTCTTTCTCCCTCTCTTCGTTTCACTCCACAGACGAGCACGCGAAACGTTTCCATCCACGTTCGACCACGCGAGAGCTCTGCGCCCCGGTGTGACGTTTCTTAATTAGTCGGGTGATTGATGCTGAAAGCTCGAGCGAGCGGCAAACTTTTGTAACTATAAAGCTTAATTGGAGAAGGAAGATTCAGGCACGCATACACTCGTCTCGTATTAGTCGATACGATTTGGTGAAAAAAACACACACACACAAAAAAAAACAACAACAAAAAAACGTGCAATCTGCTTCTCGATCTCGCTTGATTTCGATTCGTTATGAACTGCCATTTAATATACGACATTCGACAATTCTATCGGAGATCATTACGATCCTTTTATTTCATTCTGAAAAAGTATTTATCACGCGGAATTCTCGGTTAGCGAAATTCAATAAATAATGTTCAATTGTCTGATCAATCCTTTCGGAATTCCCATGCTCAAAATAATCAATTTTTTGTTTATTTATTTTAGTTTATAGGAATGGTATGAAAAAATGTAATATAAATTTATTTATTCTCCGATCAACGTTTCACGATTTCCAATAGGAGAATCAATGAGAATGTTGTTATAAATATATTCGTGATTATTGACTCGTTCGGTGAAAAATGTTCAAATAATTTATGAATCATTATTCCGGAACTTCTGTTCCGATTTCCAACTGCAATTTTCAAGAATTTTGATTTTTCGGAGATTTTTTAATGCCCATCGAGTAATACCGAGGTGAGCGAGACGAGGCGTCGTTAATCAATTAACAGCGATGACTGTTTATCACTTATCATAATGCAACACGAAATAACCGATAGGAGGCCCAAAAGCAAAAAGCGTTTGAATAGAATGAATTATCGGTGCACTCGTTGACCGTCAAATAATCCGGAAAGGCAACTACAGTTTCTCTCTCGATAACGATATCGAGTCAATGAATAATCCTCGAAAAGTGCGTACGATTCACGCCCCGCGTCTTGACCCAAACTTTTTCACGGAACGACGAGATCTCGGATTTTATTTTAAAACGAGCAGGGCGTCTTTGAAACAATCGTGAAGCGATTTTTTAAAACGTAAATTCATGAATCACGAAGCATAAACGTTTTGCTTGAAACGACAATGTTTTCAAGTATTAAAAAAATGATCTAATATTGGGGTCGTATTATTAATCGTCCATCCAGCGTAAAACAATGTTAACCATGGAATCGTAACTCAACGAAAATGAATTCTTTAAAATCTGTTAAATATTTACTAGCCGAGAAAACCGTTAATTCGAGTTTAGGAATTTAGGAATACCCAAATATGAGACGCTCTAATGGAAGGGAGATCAGAGGTTCGATGCAATTTGGAACGGTCTTTGGCTTCCTTTCTGAAAGGGTGAAAGAGAGAGATAACGATGATAGATTTTAATAAACCTCCCCAGTAATTACTTTCCTGCAATGCAGTGAAATAAACAAAGAGATAATAACAAAACATAACAGCAGAAACAATAGTAACATAAATTAGAATTAATAAGAAAACTAAGAACTAAACAACTAAAACAAAGTTTAATAAAAATAAAAATACAGTAAAAAGTAAGTAACGCAAAAAAGAGAGAACGCGTAGGCTACCCCTGAGGGGGTTGAGTAAGGACGGTTGTTAATACACGCGCAAGAGCTAACGACGTTTGTGCAACCCTCGTTTCTTTCCCTTTCTCCCTTTTCTTCTTTGCTCTCTATGTACGTTAGGTAAAAAACGAGACGAGAGCTTCCTTCTTTTACCTACGTGGAAAGCTCGCTCCCGTTGCCGTTACGTCACGTCTCCATTCCTCCCCCGAAGACCCTCTCTCATATTTTCTCTCGCGTTCTTCGTCTGTCTGGCTGGGGGGATAAAAAGTCCCGCAAAAAAAGGTCAGACGGCAGTAAATAAGAGGAAGAAAAAAGAAAAGCCGCGAAGGAAGAAAGGAAACACAAAAAAAAAAAAAAAAAAAGAAACGAAGAAGCGAGAGTGCGGGCGCACGAGAGGGGGAGAAGAAAAAAAAACTGTCTGACGACACTCGGCCTTTTCCACTAGCCCCGTCGTCGACCTTTCGCTACTCCGATTCCTCCGTCCTCTTTTTCCACATTGATACCGCGTCTTTCCGATTCCGGTGGTGAATCAGCGGGGAGCGACGAGGGAAACCGGGGGAAGGGGGAGCGCGTTGTATACGCGCGGGATTCCGTAAACACGACCTACACCTTGCCACTGATAGACTCAACCTACAACCACGCGCGGTAGGGTCGCAACCCCCCCTCTTCTCGTCCTTTCCTCCATTCGCTTCCTTCTCTCTCTCCCTCCTTCTCTTTCTCTCCTTTGTCTCCTTGCCGGGGTTTCCCATCGACTCCTAGAGCCTCGTTTAATGGCGGTACATCGGTGGTTGCATCAGTGGCGTCTTTACGAGGCTCTCGCGCGTCGAGTCTGCTCATCGGTCCTTTGCTCCCGTTTTGTACGTACTCGCGGATGTGCTCATACACGAGCGCTTGTTTCACACGAAACGAACGTAGACGCGTGCCTGGGCCGCGTTCGTACGGATGTCCTGTACGCTTGACAGAACCCCGTAACCGCGACCGTAACTTTAACGATTCCGCCAGGTAGAAAACTCTGCTGGAGTTTCCTCTTGAATGTGCGCTGATCTCTCGTGGCTGCGCGTACAACGCGCCGCGCACGAGGCTTCCTATCTTTTAACTCGGTGATACAAATTCGATTCGGAAAAAAGTCCTCCTGCCTCCTCTCGCGTTCGTTAGATTCGAGAGAGGAAGCTTATTTTAAATAATAATTCGTTTCGAGCGTTGGAATTTTCTCAATGGTTTCAAAATATATAAGTTATTTTTTTATTGAAGCTGTATACGTGCATTGTGCTTCTGCAAGATTTTCATTATCAAACATCACTGTTCGGTGACAAATTTCAGTTCGAAAGTAAATTTCGAAAATTACGTTTTCGAAATGTACTTTCGATTACAGGTATTTTGGAATTGAAGTGTGTTCGCTGTTTATAAGAAAACTGTACGTATTTGAATTGTGTATTGGCTTTGATTCAACGTTGATCAGCTTTGTCAATTTCATTAATGGATTTCGAAGTAATGAAATTTCTGACTTCGAAATCCGGCGAAGCGATCGATACTTCCGGTTACTAAATTTAGAGATGGATTCTGAAAATATACTTTGCTTTAGGTACAATGTATACTTATTTGAAAAGTTTAATGGTTGATTCGAGGTTTACAGGTTTTAGTATTATTAACAAAGACTAACAAAAATTCACATCGGTCACGTTTGGTGGTTTTCGGCTACAGATTATATCAATTATGATTCCTAGTGAATATCAAATGCTTACAAAATCTTTTAACAGAGTTATATATTTATATCGATCACGAACAATGAATGTTCTTAAAATAGTTTCTGTTTAATGCGAAAAAAAAGAACGAAACGTCCAGCAGACGAGGATTCTTTCTAAGTCTGTCGAAGCTAATAGGGACCGCAATTAAGATTACAAAAATGCTCGTGTCGTTACGCAGCTGAGGAATACCCGCGTGTGTACCCGCAGAATTTTCTCAAGTCGATTAGATTGCACTCTATCAGTTCCCTTCCGCGGAACGTATAAATTTGAAAAAAAAAAGAAATCTACACGTACGTTTTTTACTTACGAACGCTCGTGATTTCTGTGATTCTCGAGGACTCCGCGTTTACGGCTAATTGCGATGCTCGTTCGTTCTGACCGTACGTACGTAACCAACGGACGATCCCGTAAAGCAAAACTTCTCTTCTTTCTTCTCCTGTTCAATTATTTTTACTGTTTTGTCAATACGGTTTTACGAGCCAAATTAGCGGGTCGTTGCACGTTTCTTGACCCTCTTTCGTCTACAGGTGAAAAAGAAAAAACGGAAATAACGATTCGAATTGCACGAATACGTGCATTGTTTCGCTGACTTTTGTTTTCAGCGTGTGGAATTTTCTCGCATTTCTATAAAGACACGTGAATGTGGTAAATTTTTTTAAATTGTTTATCGATTAAGCGAATCGACAGGGGATTCTAGGAACGTTCGTCACGGATTTTTTATTGAGTAAAAAAAAACAATTCACGAAAGACGATTTTGTTTTCATCGAATTTACAAGATTTGATTTTTTTTTACGTTCTTTTCTTTGCTGCCATTATGATTTTTTTTTTGTTTGGGTTTGTTCGTATTTGCAAAGTTGCATTTCTGATCTCTGAAGTCAAAACATTCGAGTGATTTTCGTATCAAAATCGAACAAAAAATGAACCGCTTCAGCCTTCGATACGAATCCATTCGTTTGCGATTTTTTTGAAGCCCGATCGAACCTTGCTCCGACAGTAGTGATCGCGTTTATTGCGTCAATTAATAAACAAATATACAATTCGGTTAATTTTAACGATTTTATTAATATTTAGTTGACTAGACTTCGACGCGACGTCGAAACTTTCATCATTAAACGAGCAGAAATTAATCATGACAAGTGTCAATGTTTAATCGTCACGTTTCCGATTCAACGTCGTTTTAACTTCGAGCGTATCGATTGAAGGAAAAGTGAACGGATCTATTCTCGATCTTTCGACGTTGCAAACGATTTCACTGTATCTCGACCCTTGGAATGTTCTCGGCCCATCTTGAGGAGGGAATCGGAGCAACGCTTTCCCGTACAAAGACATATCGAACGGTGGATTGTCGACGGTGAATAAATTACACTTACGAGATCGAGAGAGAAAGAGAAAGAGAGAGAGTATCAACATACCAGTCAATATATTTTATTTCCGTTTAATTGAGCGCCCTCGCTCCTTTACCCTCCAGAACGTTGTACACAAAGTGTATCGGAGCCGAGTGCGCGTCGAAATTAAACGGAACATCGTCTCTCCCCCCTCTCTCCCTCTCTCTCTCTCTCTCCGTCTTTCTCTCTTTCGGACTGTCTTCCGCGCGGCTTCCACGGGTGGTACGACACAACGAGGGAGCAAAGGAAGGAATTAGAAAAAAGGGAGAGAGGACTAAATGAGAAGAAGAAGCGGAAAAGAGTAGGAAGTGAATGCACGAAGCTTAGTTGGGAGAGAAACTACGTATGTGCCCGTCTCGTGTTGACCACAAACGAGCATGCTTCTCAATTAATATTTTAATTGCCTCTGATTATTTATATCGCGATTTTCTATCTATTTATCTGTCTTTTAATTCCTCCATCCGGATGAAAAGAGGGAAACTAAACGTTCGTACAGGGTGTCCAAAAATTGTCCCTTTTTCAGTCCTTCATCGTCGAGAACTTTTTTGGAAAAGTTAACGGTAGTTTCGTTACGGAATTTTACGAATTTCCTCCAATTTCGTTGCCTCCGAAACGAGGATCGTTGATCATTGTTTCATCTCGGCCAAAAGGAAAGTCGCTTTCTTGAATAAATATGTCGAAGATTTTTCGGTGCAAATTCCATTTTATCAATTTTTTTTATTTCCCGTTTTTTTTTTATTTATTGCGCATTGTTGTTAGGTAAAGAAAATACGGAAAATAAGGAAAACTAAGGGTCTGTTTTGATGAGGGAAATATTAAATGTCTATCGAATTGCTTCCTGTTTCGTCTGTCCTTGAAAAACCACAAGGAATATTGCTGTTGATTTTCCTCGCGCTGGATCAACCGCGTTTTCTAGAGAATTTAATTTTTATTGGCAACTGCTATTAGCTAAAGAAAAATACTAAAATAAGGAAAGTCACGGGTGAACGTTTCCTTGACAAAACATAAAACTTTTGAACGTATGAAGATTGAACGAATGATTTAAACGAAGCTCGAAAAAAAGGTTATCGACGTTCAATGAATTTTCAAGTTCAATTTATAAATGAACCGTAAAGTAGCGAATTAACAAAAAATTCTACGAGACGAAGAAGACACGATAAACTCCGAAATACTAAATTAACAAAAACTGGATGGCACAAAAAATATGTAGAAAACTTAAAAGCACCGAGTCGATAAAAGGAAACTTAAAATACCAAACGTGTTTGAATCTAGGACTCAAAAAATTAACAAAAATGTACAAACCAAAGTTTCAAAATAATAAATCGATAACAATGTCGGAGAAGGCAAAAAACAACGATAAACGTAAAGTTTGGAATTTTTATTTTATATTAAAATCCTTTTTACTAAATGTTTTGTTTTTTTTTTTTGCTAAAATCTTGGATAAGGCCTAGAAGGTTCTGAACTATATTCAATTTTTCTTTGGATTGGTTTTTGATTGTAATTAGTCTTGTTACGGATCGTACACCCTGTATATTGTCAAAGCATATATTTATGTATTGACATAAATATATCGACACGAGTATACTTCCGGCATGAGACTACGCGTTTTCCTACACAAATGAAACTATTTTTCGTCTTCTTCTATTTCGCAAGATGTTTGAGTCGCACTTGCCCGAGACTACGTCCCACGCGACTTCACTCGTGTTTCCTAATGTGGCATGCCCGATTAATTGTAACAAGTCCCGATAACTAACGATGAACGATCGCGTGATAAATGGGATAAATGTATGGGCGCTGCTAATTACGGCGATCGACCGGATCGTCGCGGTTAATTTATTCAAACGTATTTGCACTGTCGAAGATAGAATTGTACCGGTTCGTTCATTGATCAAGGATACTCATGGATTGGTACTCTTCAATCGAAAAATATCAAAATCCAATATTTCCGATCGAGACCAAATCCGAATAATTTTGATACTTTTATCGAAACTCACATTTTCGGAGGGTAATTTTGATTAACCAGGATTTCGGGCTGTAATTAGATATTCATTAGTAATCGCTGGGGTACGATTGTAGCGAAAGTAAAATCCGTTTAAATTATTCGTCATTGAAGATTTCTCTTTCGAAATGCATAATTGAATCATTGAAAAAAATGATTATCATTGAAATGTCGGATTAAAAATTATTATTCCGATATAGCTGTAAAAATTAGTTTTGTCCTAGCAAGGTATAGTATTGAAAGGAAATAGAAAGTACGTTCTTTATATCGAAATCAACATTTTTCAAATAAATTGTTGCGAAAAGAAACGATATTTTGTTCAACATCCTGTCAATTACGTTCTTCGAACGCTAAAAATTATTTCAATAATTTTTCATTTTACTTCCGAAGCTTTCATTACAAACTATAATTGAGACTTTAAGAAACCGTTCGTTTTTTTTTTCGGGGCGTCTCAAATTTTCGAACAAAAACGTCGTCGACCGAAACCGCAAGAAAACAACTCTTTAATATAAATAGAAAGTTTGGTTTCCTGAAAACGAAAATTCTTTCAAGTTCTTATTTTCGTGGAAAACAAATTTTTCGTATCTCCATGTCATTCTTTCCCACCGTTTCAAATATAAATCCTTACAAATCTAAGCACGATTACCACAAGGGAAATACGCAAAAAAAGGAACGTTGAAAAATAGATACAAAAAAACAATGATTTCCCTATAATTCCATCGTAATATTCCGATTCCCCTCGAAGCGAGCTTTGATTTCAAAGTACTCTCGTTGATTCGCGATTTCACTCGTCCTCGCAAATTGGCACTACCGATATCGGATACCCAAACGATCAATTAACGAGTATTAATTAATTCGATCGTTCGCGTGCAATTGAATTATGACTGTTATTATAACTTTCCAATTATTGTCCAACAAAATCATCGTCAACGGGGGCGATTCCGGTACAATCCTCCCGACAACTTTGTACACGGACCACCGAAAGCAACCCCATCCCCCTGCCCCTCCCGGCCGCTCGGCCCACCCTGGGGCTGTAAGCACATTCGAATCACAAATTTCCGCGGACTTTCCGAGTCCCGATACTTTGCGGTTTGGATCGCGAGGTGGGAGCTGGCTGTTCACCGGAGCGCGGCTCGTGCCTGCGCACCGAACGCTGGAAATTTGGCAAAACGGAGGCGGAAATTCGTCGAGCGCTGGGCGCCCCCGCAGCACAATAACCGCTGCGTTGATGCCCGCGCCAAAACGCGCGCTGTGACGCGTTATTACATTGAACGTCGCGACGTACTGGCTGCGCGTCCCGGCTAATTAACGATTGCCCGACCCGTCGGCACAGCATCATTTGTTGACGCGACAATTGTACCTGTTTGAATTTGCGCAGGGCTCGTTACCGCAACGAACCGTCATCCCCCTCTTTCCCAAACACGCGTGACGTTCAACCTCGCCTGGCGAGTCCGATAAAAATTCCGTTTTTACTCGATGCCCAATTATTTTTCGGTCCTGTTCAAACTCGTTGGAAGTTTCTTCTTATTTATGGGAAATATTAATAAATCGTAGGATTCGTTGGGGATTCTTACAGTTGATGTACAATGGTAAAACCAAATCTGGTCGTTCGCGTCCAGATTTGGGTCACGGAAAATGAAAATTTGTTTTCTCGAGCGGAGACTTCTTTGCCGCGAGAGAAACGAAGTAGATGCGAAGACGTTACCGATTTCTCTTTCGGTATGATTTTTCTTAGTTTTGTTCATCGTTGAAATTTTGATGGTAAAACGGGTTTGGGTGGATAATAGATTACGGGGGGAGAATAAGGGTAGAAATAGTGAATCACGACTGTGGAAAGATGATAGATTCGTCCCGATAGTTATTCACCAATTGAACAAAAAAAAAAAAAAAACAGAATGACAAAACAATCTTTGATAGTATTTTCGAATGCGAATCGTTTTTACGGCTCGTTCACTGTCAAAAGGGTTTTTCTTTGGATAACTGCATTGAAAAAGGGAACCATTCATTATCCACTGTTACCGAATTTATTAACCCCAATTGCCAAGCGTTATTCTCCAGTCGATAAAAAAAAAAAACAAAAACAAAAACTATCCCGACTCGAAATATGCAAAACTGCAAACGTCACGTTGAGACTTTTTCGCTCCAACAAAAATGGTAATATTGGAATTATTTCGATTATCGTGATTACAGAAAAAAAAACGGGTTTTCGACTTTTCGAAATTTGTCTCGATGAAACTCGCTCTATAATTAAAGAAAAAAAAAAAAAAAAAAAAAAAAGAAAGCCTGATACGCCGTTCGAGCTTTGTATTCGAATCCATCGGTAAATTCGTTGTAAAAGCGGAAACAATATCGAAAATCCGGTATGCGGGATCGAAATTCCAACGAGTGTCGAACGCGCTGACGAGAATGAAAAATAAAAAGCGATTGTCGCGGTGCAGGGGCTGATTGTTGTGATTATTTCATGAGTTACGACTTGGTCAATTCCAGTTGACCTATTATCCGTTACGCACGTGGCTGCATACAGAAATAATAATGGGGAAGCCGCGAGTGCGTTCGATGGGCGATCGAGCGCGTCGCCGCGAGTCTCCCGCGCCGCGGAGCCAGCGAGTACGTGCGTCGTTACCACACTCGCTTTTTTCCCTATCGTTTGTTCATTTTATTTCTCTTACGCGTTTGTAGCACGCAGGCGTTCCGTGTATCAGAACAAGAAAAAGAGAGAAAGAAAGGAATCGGATTCGACTCGGGATAAAGAAGCTCGAGGATAAGCGCTTTCTATTTTTTCTTGCGATCTCTGCAAAGACTGAATATCGTGCATTGACGTAGTACCGTATAGATCGCTCGCCTAATGATTCTCACATGTATATCTATAGATTTACTACGAAAATAATTGAAAAACAGAAACTCCTTTACTTAAAACGACTGTGAAGAAGTTTTTTTTTTTTCAAGGCCAATATTTATTATTATTATTATTATTATTATTATTATTATTATTATTATGTTCACATTGCTTTCACAATTCTCGGCTTTTGGCCGGTTCCTATGAGTATTATATGGACGTGTGTCAAGTAGAATACTCTTACAAACTGGTTACAGATAGATCTTGGTGAGGTCTTAATTAGTTGCATCGCTTTCATCCCTGATGTTATTGTTGGTGTCCATTATTATTATTATTATTATTATTATTATTATTATTATTATTATTATTATTATTATTATTATTATTATTATTATTATAGCTACTACCGGCACTAATATAGAAGTGGGAATAATAGTATAATTAATATCAATTAAGTAGTAATCGTAATTGCTAATTATAATAGTAACAATAATGACTAACCGTAATATGAATAATTACTATTATCACTACTATGGTGTTACTAATAATAATAACAACAACAACAACAACAATAATAATAATAATAATAATACAGCTACGATCGTAGTACTAATATAGTACTAATATAATATTACTATATTACTAATATTAGTAATTAATAATTACTAATACTGGTAATATAGTAATATTACTATATTACTAATATAACTATAGCTATAGCTATATACAATATAATATTACTATAATATAATATTACTATATAATATAATATTACTATAGCTAGAGTGATATAATATAAACTATGATAGTAGTTACGTTCAACTATAATAATAGCAATATTGACCACTGTTACGGTAGTAGAAGTATTAGTTCAACGACGGCGCGCAAGGCGGTGATCGAAGGATGCAAAAAAGGAAGAAAAGCGCTGCGCTGTTTGAAGAAATCAATTTGAGGGAACCCGAACGTCAGTGTGCCAATAAAAAAAAAAAAGTATTTTCTCGGAGGATGATCCGTAGCGACATTTCGAAGGATAGAGAACTTTCTTTTCAATACACAAGCACGTATCAGTATCTCGCAACGCTGTTTCTCGCGTCGTGTAATATTTTGTACATTACTCGCGAACGATTTATGCGTTCCGTAGAAAAACCTACGTAACTCGGTATTCCATGGAATATCGAGTCATACGAATTACTGGTCACAAAAACAGAAAACTGGACAAATTCAGTAATAAGAGTATCGCCGAAGATGGAATTCACCGAGATATACCGGAGACTTTACAAATAAGAATATTTATGAAGCCTGTTGAAGGCGTCGGAAAAGGATTTTTCTTTTTTCTTTTTTTTTTTTGTCTTTAGCTCTCCGACCACGTCGCTCGCAATTATTTCGTACACCAAACAACCGGCAGGAAAAAAATATATCGATGGATCTCGCAACGAAACCCCGCGCTTTTCGTCTGTGTCCATTATATATATGAATATATATTTCTATATATTTGTCAGTCTCGGTTGAGGAACGAGAAGAACAAACGGACGAAGTGCGAGAGGCCGGGAGGGGCGGCGGGGAAATCTAGGGACTTATGTAACCTGAGTCGTCGCAACGCAGTGCAATACACCGACGCCAATACGCGAGAGCTCTGTCGTACGAACCTTCGTATTTTTACGTGTGTACGTTTATAATATATTCGTACACACTCGTATTGCTACGACGAAGCGCGAATGGGACGGGATGCGTCGAAAGATTCGCGCCTCTCGTTCTTTTATTATTCTCCTTCCGTGCTCGCGAGCTCGGTTTTTCTCGTTCCGTCTTTTTTTGTTTCTTTTTCTTTTTAGCTCCCCTCGCGATCCCTCTCTCAGACGCACGCTTCTGTTCTCGACCGTTCTCCTTTTTTTTTTTTTTTTCGGGAGCCGCTGTCTTTCCTTCGCTACGCGTTGGTCGATGTTGTACTTTTTTTTTTCAAGCGGTTCTTTCTCAGCTTCTAAAATCGTTTTCTTTTTCGCTGCCCTTACCGGCGTTTCGCGCTTGCGCGGTGTGACGAAAAATAAAAAGAAAATAGAAGGGTTCGTTTCTATTTGTACGATGTTTGAACCCATTTCGGGGGAACGAGAAGGGGATGAATATTAGTGAGATGGAAGAGCGGAATTAATGGGAAAATGGAAAATATAATTTTTGGTACATTTTGTTAGGAAACTTTTGACGAATTTATTTTTTCGTCGGCTTCGAAAAAAATACGGGATCGACCGTTTCTTCTTTAAAAGAAATCCTGCTTTCGATTGTCCTATTTTCTTACGGTAGCTTCAGGCTCCGATAAAAGTCTATAGACTATTCGATATTCTTTTTAGAGATTTATCATTTAATCCGGAGAACAACCCAATCGAACAAGACACAAATTATATCAGTTACTAACAATTTTTTTTAATTCGACAAGATTATTTGGTAGATGACATTAAAAGACGAATTTTTGTATAGCAAAGGATATGAAAAACGTTCGGTGTATTCCGTTAACCAAAATTCGATACGTTCCTTTTTCATCCTCCTTTTTTAACGTTCCATTTTTTTGTTCCAAATTCATTTTTTTTTTGTTCGTCAAAAATGATATAAAATAAGAAAAAATAATTAGTTCCCAAATACCCAAATATTCAGAATACAATATATCTCGTGTTCTAAAATGATAATATTGAATTTTTAAATAATTCTATTATATTTTTAAAAACTGTAATATATATTATGTTCAATTTTTTTGTACATCAACGTTGACTTTGATTTATTGCTAATTTGCAATTAAAGTTTAGCAATAATTTGGGATCTGGGTGGAAATAATGATGAAAAATCGAAAAATCGTGAACGGGAGAAATACTCGTCTCGCAGCTGCGAGAGTCGGGCTATTACATAGGAATACAGGTAACGGAGGGTACGGGTGTGCGTGTGCTCGTCGCTTCGTCTCGCGAACGAGAGAGTGCGAGACGCGTTTTATCGGGTTGGGAAGACGATCGGTGAATAATGTCTCTTACCGTCTCTCTCTTTCTCTTTCTTTCGTGACTCAACGATTCAAAGTATCCTTAGCGCTATCCGAGAATTACGTCAGCGTAGAACGCCGAGGAGAAACGGAGAGACGATTGAGATCACGATTGGGCATATCGAGAAACCAAGAAATAAATAAAATATAAATTTCAGATACCGTTAAATAATAAATCTGCTGATATCGTTTAATTCGTTCCAACTGTACGAAAAATCTATTAAACGTAATTAAAATGTAGAATCCGAAACTTTCATTCCCGGAATATCGCAACGTTTTTTCTTTTCCCTTTTTTTTTTCTTCATTTTTGATTTCTGTATTTTAATCGTTAAAATCATTCGAATAAAAAAAAACCTATTTTGGTATCGTCTATTATCGTGTTACGTTTTTAAAAATTTTCTCAAAGATTTTTTAAAGATGAAGATAAAATGCTTTTTTTTTTTAAAAAAGAAACATGAAATTTTTGAAAAAATCGTTTTTCAAGATTTTCGTTTCCGATTACCCAAACGAATTCCCGATTCGAAGATCGAGGCAAAATCTTCTTTTCAAAGAGAAAGATAAAATCTTTGAAAAAATCGTTTTTCAAGATTTGTTGTTTTCTTTATCGAAACGAATTCTCCGTTCAGGCGTGTGTAACTTGCTGCAGTTAACGGGCAAGCATCCTCGTCCCGTTCGGAGATAAAGAGGGTGTGCACGCTCGCGCACTGCGCACGGTTACCCCGAATGATTCTATCCGCTAAGACTTTTTCTAAATTTTTCATTTTGAAATAACGAATGCAATCGTTGAAATTGTAATAAAATGAATTATTGTAAGATAACAGTCACAACTTTCTAGTAATTTGTTTATAAATGTATTGTTGTTATAAAATTACAACTTCAATACGAAAAAAACAATAAAACGAAAACAATTTCACAATCGTTTCAGTGATTTTCTAAATCCTAAGTGGGTTAAAAAAAAATTGAGTGAATAAAAATAATGAATGTTCACTGTATTTCGAAGATACAAAAGTCAACGTCATTCAAAATTATTCTACATTATTTCATTATTGTACACGCAACGGAACGTTACTTCGGATCAACGAAGCGCGAGTGGGCAGTGATGGGAAAGTTCTCAATCTCGAAGACTGATACGTTAAAAAAAAACACACACACACGCAAAGCTTCAATACTCCAGAAATTAAAAATAAACGTTATACGAATAATCGTCATAAAATTATCCATTCCACGCCGATTCGACCTGGGTTTGACCCGTGACCTCTCTGATTTGACCCGTGATTTTTTATTTTATTCTACTATCTCTGAAAAGCGCTCGGCAATTTTTTCAGATTTTTTTTAAACGATGTGACTTCACAATATTTTTTAAAAACAAAAAATCAACACCCAAATTTAAAAAAAATCGAAAAAATATTACAAAAATCCCATGTTACAAGTCTCTTTAAAATTTATGAACGCAAAGATCAGTGACTGGATATTACGAAAAAAAAAAAAAAAAAAAAATGATTCGCTTTTGATAAATCTGTATTTCAAAATAAATACGTCAGCTATCTCTCTCGCGTTAGTGTGTCACGTGGTACAGCTTTAATTTATCGTTGAATGGTAATCATATTAGCGGATAAATCTTCGTAAATGCATTTACGCCTCTTTTACGCGTCCATTCTAAATCTTCACTCGCAAAGTTGATAAAAACAGGTCGAAATTAAACGGCAGTCTATTAATGGATATTGAAACATCTGTATGAACGATGAATCCGTTGAAGCACTGTTATATCTATCCGGTAGCATATAGCATCTTTCCTTCAACCGACTTCTAGACTAAACTCGTTCGAATTGATAAAAGAATTAACGAGTCCAGAAATTACCATTTATTTAATCATCTTATTCCATTGCTCGCGTAACGTTTCGGAGATACTTTTGGCTTTCAAATTTGCAACGTAAAATTCTATATCGAATTTCTGATATATCCGCGCGTATGTGCGTTCGTCGGAAAATGTGAGAGCTCACGCTTGATCCCAATCTCGAAATAACGAAGCGTATCTCCAATCGACACGTTTCGTTATAATGAGATTTGATCGGTTGCATGAAATATTCGTGTCTCACGTTGAACGATGATATCTAAATATTTCATTTCGAGGACCATCTTAGCGCTTTCGATAATTATAAACACATTTGTACAGAGGTCACTTTGAATATCGTTATTTCGATTTTTGTTTTTTTTTTTCAACGGAAATTGGGACGACAAGGTCGTGATATATTGTACTGTCCGATAAGAGCGTGTACGACGAAGCTCGAAAACTATTAATGAGAAGACGATTATAGTCTAGTCGTCGGTATTATAAATTATCGCTTGGCATCTCCGAAGTTCACCGTTTTCACGAATTTCATAACCTAACCTGAAAACAGTTGGACACGAGCGTCATTAATTGGCGTTTCATGGTCAGCTGGATTGATATGATTGATGGGAGACATGGTTAATGCTGGAAGTCAAATTTCGTCACGATAAAAGAATTGGCACACCTTTCGTTGAGCCAATTCTATTTTTGTCGTGGTTTTCGGACATTCGTTCGTCACCACGGACCACGATTGTCATATTATATGCAAAGAATCTTGCGTGAAGATCTCAGTACCACGCTCGCGTTCATATTTACTCTCTAACGGTTTCCAATGTCAAATGTTGCCGTACACGCTTTTGTCGAACAACGTTTCCGTACGCGATGCTCCACACGCCCCCCCCCCCTCCGCCGCCCTTCAGCCGCGCGTGAGACAAAAGTTTCTTTCTCTTGTTTCGTCGTTTGACCAGCCGAGGTAAATTAAGTACGAATGTTTCGAAATTTCCGGCAAAAGTGTAAAACCGCATTATTTGTTTCGTTCAATCGTGCAACGAAACGTTCTGAGAATTACCACGCCCCACTATTTACATTTCCTCACGGCCGCAAAAAAAGAAACATATATCTTGTTGTTTCGCGGAACGTCCGATCGAGTAACGAAAATATTTTGTGAAACGCACGACGATTTTTTACTGCGATTGTCATTTCGTACTTACTCGTCGTTGAAAGATTCTCCGCGAAAAATCCGGAAAAGGCGATGATCGTGCAGTAACCGTTCACCTCTGGGCAAAGAGCCGGCCATCGAAAGAAAAATCCAAATCTTTCTCGAAGTTTCCATTCCCCAGATTTCTCTCGCCTGCGAAATGAGCCCACTTCTCTGTTATTCTAACTGCGCACGAAAAAACCGTTGCGACGCGCATGCGCCGAGAGAGACGCGAAAAAAAGCCGGAGGTAAAAGAATCATTTTTCGATTTATTTATTTTCGAACTAAAAGCCTGACCTGCTGTGAGTGATAAACGAGATCGAGCTGCGAAATAAAATGGCCGCCCTCGTTGATCATCAGATACGATTCGATAACCAAAAGTGGTGTCTTGCTGATGAAACCGTATTTTGTCGGGGAAAACACGCGGTAAACAATAACACGTTCCGCGGACGCAGAGCTACTAGCTAGGTGTGGCCAACTCGCCAGCATTGGGGAGGGGGTGGCCGAACGCGCGTTTTTTGTTTAGTCACGTGATCGCGAAATGTTTCGGGATCGCGATGGAGGAGGGGGTGGGGGTGTATATAGAGGAATATTATAAAAGGAAAAAAATTAACGCAGAGCTTTCATGAAAAACAACACCAATAACTTCGTACAAAACAATAATTCGACAACTAGAGCGATGTGAATATACTTACGTGAATATACTCGAATCCACCGATTTTCTTGTAGAAAAAAAAGCTCGCTTCCGCTTTCCAATAAACCACGTACGCGATGACACAAATATTGCTTAATCTTGGGAGCGTTCGGTACCGCGGACTTGCTTTTAATAAACGCGTGCAAAACTGTTGGGAAATGTACGCGAGAACTAGAAAAAATATCCGGTCCCGCGCGGGAACGCCGACATCACAGCACTCCCGCCGCGTGGCGATGCTGCGACAAAAAATCGTGTACCGTAAGGTGGCGCCGCCGCGTAGCGAAGCCGTTCGACTTTTTTCGGAACTAAAGTGCAACGAAGAGAAAACACACGAGCGCGAATTTCTTAGTTACAGCTTTCGGCTTGCCAGTCGTTCCTTCGCGGCGCGGGGTTGTATACGAAATTCATACGCAGTCTCGTCACGTTAACATTTTTTTTATTCAGAATTATCGTGCGTTACGAGGGAATAGATAAACTTAAACAATAATAGGGCCATATTTGGGAAACTCGGAGTTTCGGCTCGCCCCCCGTCCCTGCTCGTTGGCAACAAGGACGAGAGAAGAAAAAACGTTGCGCAAGCGAATAGTGTACCTCGCGTAAATCTCGTAATCGTCGTTTCTTTCGTGACGATCTTTCTTCCGGGAGTGCTCGCGCGGTATGCTTTTTCCACGTCGAATCGGTTCGCGCGTCGTTACCCGTGTTTTTCTCGTGCTTTTTGTTTTCTCCACAATGTGAACGTAGTGCGGTGGAGGAGGGGGTAGTTCGACGTTTCGAAATGTTCGCTCAAGATCGACGAATCTCGTCCCTGTTCGAAGCTACTCGCTCGACGCGAGATAGACAGAAGTTGAACATCGCGTATCTTTCGTTAGCGAGAAACATCCTAGCAATTAAACCCCGTTTCGTACGCGCGGAAAAAATAGATAATTCAAGATTCGCCGTAGAAAGTTAGCGTTTTTACGCCGTCCCGTTTTTCCGGTGTCGAAACAAATTCGCGTGGGGTGTACGAACGGTGAACAGAGATGACGACGATCGTAGCGAACTCGGCGATGTTCGAAGTAAGTCTGCCGAAAATTGCGCGGCTAAACAAAAGCATCGCGAATGGCGGAATCGCACGGAGAAACGTTTCAAGATCGTCCACTGTTAATCACCGCCATCTTCGTTCGAGGTGTTTTCACAGGGGGTCGGCATTTCCGCAGTGGTAATAACGAGCAACTACTGCGATTGATCGATGGTGAAAATCGATCTTAAAATAATCGATTTCCCCTCATACCCAACGATAACGAATCTCCAACGAAAGTGACATCGTTGCCATTTGCAAATAGCAAATGGCGGCGGTTTGCCTCGAGTCGTGTTTCTGTCGTGACTCGGGCCCAAGATCAACGTTCGATAAGTAAAAAAGATAAAAAAAAAAAGTAAATACGACTCGCTTCCATCCGTCGAGGTTCCTACGCTTTATCATCACGAAACTGAACGACTCGTGGGCAGTTACGCGTCCACCATTCTTCCCCCGCCAAACTGCAAACGTAGCTCCTGTCAACGAAGTCAGATGTGCATAGGACAGTTCTTAAGGATTATATGTGCCGATTCTGCTGGGGACTGCCCCCCTCGGTAGTTCTCAAGTAGCGGCGCTGACGGCGGTTTTCATTCTCGCTCTCGCTTTCTCTCGTTGGAAGAATGATGGCGTCCTGCTTACTCCTGTAGATGTTATGCTTCGGGGGATAGTCGTGTTCTGCTTCCTCTTATTGGTATTGTAATATACAGGGTGTCCCACAACGAATTGTCATCCATGAAATGGGGTTTGGGGGTGAAATTCTGAGTTTATTGATACAAGCATGTATAGTTCCCCGATCAACCCCTGAATTATTATTAATATTTCAACAAATCCACCATTTCATTCGTGTTGAACTCGCCATTTCTAGGGAAAAATGTAAAAAAAAATATTCTACAAAAGTTTTTTGCATTTTTCTAGTCTAATTTTGCACTTTCGGCAAAAACTCGGATATATTCGTAATCAGCAGAAAATTTCCGATTAAATTGACCCTTTTAGGAGTTGAAAACGGAAAAAAAAATTTTTTCGACTCCCTCCAGCCACTTTCCCGAAATCTTGAAAATCACGAGTTTTCAAAGGGTCGTAGAGTGAACTCCTTACGTGCTATGGAGGTTCAATTCGTGGGTTTGGAAAAGGTTTTTGCCTAACTTAAACAATGGCGTTGGATTCGTATCGATATCTCTTATAGTTTTCCCGGAAAGTCGCCCTGAAAAATCGCAAAAAAAGAGGCAAAGGGGTATGTATGGAAAAATTTGCAAAAATCGATGGTCCAACTTTGAAATTCTGCCAAAAATCGAAAA